>OU744318.1:13490341-13540848 GCA_916610145.1 Eristalis arbustorum
CAATTTCAACAACGTTTCTGGTTCCTCTTTACATTCAAATCGGCTGAGTAAGCAGCGGTTGTGTCGGCATTTCAAGCTGCTACTGCGGCTCCTCAGTTAAGAGGGAATATGGAGGAGCATAATTCTCGATGCATTCGTCTATCAACCAGAGCCAACGACGCCAGACAACTGCACGGAAATCAGGCAACAATCTTGTCCCCGGTACAGAATGAGCGCTTCGAATCCAGAAAGGGTAAGTAATCAGAAACGGTTTACCAAACTTCACGTCGGGACCTTTAGCGGAAGGTGGCATGTTGGTTAGGGCCTAGGTTCATCCCGGACTGTAGCGCCAATCAAAGAAGAAGAAGTTGGGGTCCAATGAATATACGAGGAATGAATTGTGAATGTATTCCCTGATCTGATCAAAATATGGGCTGTGCTGCAGTCCGAGGTGGACCATCGCCAACTATGTCCTGCAACCATTTGTGTCGGACTGCAGTCGTTGTTCACGAGTGTCTGTTAATCGTTCACTAATGGTGAGTGCCAACACTTTTCTGTCGACTTCCGACGCTGAATTTTGAGAATCACAGTGGTGCTGCTGTTGAGCTGGTCGGAAGAGGTGGGGACGTCGATTATGAATGTTGTTCGTATAGGGAATTTATATGAGTCCACGCAGCTACCCGCCATGGAGCTGCTCTCATAACAAATAATCTCCGTATTTCCAAATATCTCGGGATATCAAATTGGAGTGAGAGGGTGTTCGACTTTGAGGAAGAGTACACTCTACGTGTAATAACTTTAATGTTGGGTGCTTCTGTCTTCAGTTTCTGCAGATATTCATAAACAGATGATTCAAAGCTATGTGATGAATAAAATGTCCAAGACGCTTGTTGTCCTTGCCATCTCCTTTAATTAAACGCAGCAAAAATGATGGCAATTTAGAATGCCATCCAAAGGGGTTCTAAAAAAATATTCAAAGTCCAGCCTATAATTCCCACATTGCCTGAGTCGACGCGCCATTCAAATTTAATTGAAAGAACCCCACCCATACTCCACCCCGCTTAGCAATTTAAGACATTCCTTCTGGCACTTGTCAGCTTTAAGAGGTTCCTCGTCACCAGCGAACAAAAAAACGAAGACATCCAAAAACCTCATAACCGACTACCCGATGGGCGGACTTATAGCGGATGCCATGAGTTGCACGCGTCCCGCAACCCAGCAGCTCCAGCATTATACGATCCCGATGATATGGTATAAAACCACCACATCCTCGCCATGGACAAAATCACCATTATCTTGAGCATTTAACTATCAAACATAAAAGCTGGGATATCATAAAACCACCCCGGAATGGGGGTTGATGAAACAAAATCGAGGCAAAAAGGGGACCGCACAAAAAATCCACATGCAACCCCACTCACCCTCGACTCAGAGCACTTGAAGGATCCCTGACGTTTTTCTGCTTCTGTTTCCTTGCCGCATAAAAGACAATCATGACAGGAATTAAGTTTATAGTAAACAAAGGACAATGCGAGGAAGGCAGCGCAGTAACCCCAAGCCACGCGGGAGAAATCTGGCTAAGACCTCTTCGCAGCCGAAGTCAAACGCCGACGATGAATGTTACGGACATTTCGAGGGCACCGCACAACAATATTTCATCATCTTCGCAAATACTCCACCGCACTCCTGGCTAAAGATAATGTGTTGCCACCATCCGGCGGAAAAAAAGAACCCAGCACACACTCCCCCACCAGAGGTCGACTGCGATTGACGACGGCAACATCTCCGGGGAAGCAAATTATAAGAATTTTGTTCTACGACGACAACGACGACGACGATGAGTTCCTTTTGTCTTCTGTTGTTGTTTGTCGTCTATTATCCCGAGCCAAGGATAAATATACTTAATGGTCCAGGAAATAAGTGTATACCCAAACATGTCAGGGGTGGGTGCATGTGCCTCGCAGACTCGCTCCACGCTCACCTCGGCTGCTGTCGAAGTCACGACGCACAGCATAACGGGACGGAAACTTTGACAAATGACCGAGGATGTTCCCTCCTCTTGTCGATTTAAGTGACAGAATCTGCTCCTTGGATTTTCAATTCGACATTCCCTGCGCCGGGGGATAACGATTTTCAGTCATCATCGTTCGTCGGTCTGCTGGTCTGCACGTCGCCTCCTGTCCAAGGATTCGAGGATAATGCTGTTAAATGCTGGAAAATGAGATTTGCTTGAGCTTACATGTTGTTGCTCTGCGCCGCTCTCTCGAAACCAGATTCAATCATTTTTTGTGCGACGGAATGGGGGATCTAAATGTGCAGCTCATTGACTTCGTTCGTCCTTCGACTTGCCGACTGCTTGCACTCGCTCGCGCGCCACTCCGCCGGAGGAGCGGAACAAATGGAAGCTTAATGGGGGGTACGAGATCAAGATGAATACGGGAAACTCCCTTTCGGTATGTTAGCGTCCCTTCCGCACACACATCCATACGCCCTGCCCTGCATCTGCTTGTGTCAGTTATTATGTGCATATTTCAAGTCTGCAGGATGTGTTTGCTTTGTGTTCTGCTGCTGACGGGAAACGGAGTAATAATGCGTGCACTTGGCTGAGAGTATGTGCGAGACTCTCTCGTTTTTCTTCTTTTTTTCGGCGAATGAAAAATATTTGATAGTAATGCCTTTCCTGCCACGAGTCGTGATGGAGGGACGGACGGGGGCAGCAAAATTAGGTAATTTGCCATACGGCTCCTGGGGCGTGCAGAGTAGTTTCGAGGACGACGACGACGACGACGACGGATGGAGGAGCGAACATCGCGAACGTAAGATTGGGTGGCTTTTATTCTTTCGCCCGAAACTAAATTAGGAGACAATTTATTCATAAAACGAACTAAGATATGACGGGGGGTTGGCAGCGGCACGGCGAAGGAACACGCTCGGCATGAGATGAGATAAGAGAAATGCAATAAACGTTAATAGCTTAGAACTTTATGTCTGCGGCAATTCATTATGGTTAATGGTACAAGAGCATTAAGTCTTTTTTTCTGGAGCGGCGAATGCGAATGAGTTCGCTGAGGTTCCGGGGTTCTTGGGTGATTTTCGGTCGAAGGGGTCAATCGAGCGTTGGGCGCCATTTGGTGGGAGTTCTATCCTCGAAGTTGGAAGTGCGCTTTGCTGTGTTTGGGTAAACAGCAGAAGTTTTGGTTGAGTTCGGGACTTTGCGAGGACATCATCGAAACGGGGCAGTGCCGGGAGAGTTGTCTCGTTGACAAAACAAATCACTATCATCATCTTCTTCATCTACGTGCCATCTTGGACTGTGGAGCCAGATTGGACTGTGGTGCCAGTTTGGACTGTGGTGCCATCCTGGTCTATGTGTCATCTTGGAATGCAGTACCATCTAGGACTCTAGCCCCATCCTGGACTGTCGTGCCACCTTGACCAGCGAATCTCAACCAACTAGGCAACAAATCTCTTGGCTTCGGTCTCCAGTTTCATATACTAAATTGGTTGAGATGCTTCTATACTTGCGTGTATCTCAGCGGGTATCATTCTTTGCATTGCCTAATGGCTAGGAGTTGAAAACGCCCGTGTTGCCTGGTTTCCTGCACCAAGTAAAGTTCAAGTGCTTGCAAACCCAGCTTTCAGTGGGATGGTTGCGACCTCCACCACTTTATACGTGTCATTTTCTCATCGTGGTTCTTTATGGCATTAGGTTTCTTAAAAGATTTGGCGACAGGCTACCTGACTTCATTACGCGCGGTATAGAAGACACATCGCTCAGGAATCAAGTTGCAATATACCGGAAATGCATGGCAGTGGGACGGAGAAGCCCTTTAGAATTCTATTATTTGCATTGGAGAGATTGAATTGTGATATAAGCGAACTATGAAGAGACCGCCATGTTGGTAGTTCAATTTAGCCTTGTGCATCAAGTTGCGGCCAGTGGTGGCCCCCGGCATGGTGGATATGTGCGTCGACATCGACGTGGTAGGTTCGATTACTGGTCGTTTCACGGTTCAAACTCTTTCGAGTCACTGATAATGCTCACAGAGTATTCCTGTCTGGAAAAAGCTTCTCAAAGTTGGCCGTTCGGAGTACAGTAGCACGCACAACACGAATGGTTTCTGAGAAGCTAGGCCATAGCTTTTCTCGGGCGCCACCCGTTTTGTTATTATTATGAGGCCAGATTCATTTTATTGTTCGACAGGTGTTGCCTGTCAACCACCTGTCATTCCTTTTCTGACCGCCAATAGGTAGTCTAATATGACGTGTTTAGCGAGTTCGTCAGCCCTACAGTTTTGCTGGCACCCAGCGTGGCGAATTTTGAACTGCGCGGATATCTCGTGAAGAGATGCGCGGCAGTTGATTGCTATTATTAATCACAGTGGAAATTGCCAGGGAAGCAACTTTCCAACAGACTCTACGGTATGTCAACGTCAACAGATCCACTAACCATATTCGGTTCCTTTGTAGTACAACGGAAAGCAACATTACCAACAGATGGTCACTGGGTGGTACTTAGTTGAACCGGACTGTAATTGCCTCATCTGCAAATAGGGTCAGAGTCTATCATTGCTCAACGTCGCCTAGCCTGTCAAGTGTCTGCACATGCATCGCGCAGAAAATCGGCTATGGAACAAACAATCATATTAAAATCGTGCAAAAACCTAACGAACCTATCCTATAATTCTATCGAAACGGCATGCGACAAAAGTCCTCGTAAGGAGCTATTCGATGTCTGAGTCGAAGGGAAAATTGCTTCAGCTGTGTCGCTTTGATGGTTCGATCATGTAGCACTTTTGTACTTATTATAACGACATTCATGGTTCTAAGGTCGGAAGCCACTTGGCAGACCCAAGACGAATTGGTTGTTTTAAGTCGAAGAAGTAAAGGATCGAGTGGCCTAGATATATCTCGCGTATACTTTGCCTCCGCGGCCGTTTCCTGGACCATGCGGATCACTGATGATGGTGCCGATGATTATGTGTCGCACTACATCATGTACAATGTACAGTGCACTTCAGTTCCAGTTCACACCTAGATGCAGCAGTGAGTGTCATGCGCTGTCGTGTGATTTGTTCAATCTGGAGAAGATTGTTCGGCTGACAGCTAAAAAAACGGAAGGCACTATCTTCATCGAGTCAGTCAAACAATTGGGTTCCACATATGATGTCGACTTACCGTTCGTCTCCAAAGTATCGTGATCATATCGTTCACGGCGGTAGAAGATCGTTCGACGTTGCTATATAAAGCCTAAAGCTAGACAACATGCAACCAGGCAGAGCTAATTGGGAAACAGTCTAAGTCGGATATACGCTCCCGACTGCGAAAATGCTGAATGGAGGAGGGCATACGTGCAATGAAGACCGCAAAGGAAAAACCCGTAGCCAGCAATAAGCGCATGGGCAACAATGCGCCATCTCAGAGGGTTGTCGTGTCTGAGCATACTGGTTTGATAACGAGAGTAATGCCGAGCCTACGGTTTGAAGGCAAAGTCATTAAGAACGCGGACTGTTGTCTTGGAGACTGGGAGCAGCCTGTCCGATTTAAAAGCATCTATTGCTTGGGATCGCAATTGACTGTTAAGATGTCATTAATACAAATTCGGCTTCTCAGCACGAAACTTTCAATAACCCTTTGCTGTCCCGGGTGTCAGGGACATAGTCAGCATTGAACCAAGGTATACATTTAACTGAGATCCAGCCTAAAACTAGATCATCGCAGTCAGTCTTAGGGGTCTGAATAACAAGTGGAAGGTAGATTGTTGCACTGCACCCACCTCCGTGTCCACTCGGGCCATGTGGCCCAACGTTTCCCAAACACTCCTTCAGTGCAACAAAATGTTTGCAAGCGATGATCGTTGGAGCACTCACAAGGCACAATCATCTGGAGTAGTCACCGAAAAGGAGAGGAGGCACTCACCCAGTTACCTTTTGAGATGGCCGCAATGTCTGTTTGAGCGAAAGATCACTTGAAAAAATGACCACGAAACCGCTCGACGCACCAACTTTCTTTTTTCCCGGCACCAAACTCCTCGACTCACTAACAGTGATGGTGAGAAGAACTTGCCAAATGAAGCTACTCAGCCTTAGCCATTCGGAGTCAGATCAGTCACGCTTTTCAATTCTTTTAAAAAACAATGGAACGACGCACAACATATGTGGTTGCTGTAGAAACTAGGCTCAAAATGGCTGTAGGTTAGGTTAGGTTTAAGTGGCTAGCAAGAGGACGGCAGCCACACCTAAGTCAGCATAAGCCCATTGTGCTATCACGTGGATCTGTATCTTTTCCGAAAACCACATAGAGCTTTTTATGAAGCCAAGATAACCGACATTGACGTTGCTTAGTTCGGTCAAGTCTTTGAAGTAATAGACTTTCAAGAGTCTGTTTCTGCGGGTTGAGAAAACAATACAGGTGTGCAATGGCTTCTACCTCATGGTCGTTTTTGCAGTCCCCGCCGAAGTCATTATAAGGGAGACCTGTCCTAGAGGCGTGTGTACCAGTGGCCTGTGACTCCATCCACATTCCTAACACGAGTTTCCGAACCAACAAGATGTCATGAAGATCAAGTCTCACTCACGTGCTCTCAAGTGGCAGTCTCCGTCATCATTCCAAACGCAGCCTGTTGGAACGGACGAATCGTATTGATTTCCAGTACAGACCGACACAAAAAAACCCGAAAAGCTAGTAATCCTTGAAGAAACACGGTCTATTCGATTCCATCCATCACTTCCTCGGCCTCTGTTTGTTTACTTCCATCCTCTCTCCACCTGCACCCAGAGCCAACAATTATCTCTTCACTGCTGGCATCCAGGTAAATTGATATCGACCACTTGCTCCGAAAAAAGGCTCCCTCCGTTCCATGTTCCCAGTAATGACACGGTTTTTTCTGCATTTTTTCAACACGACCTCCTCCCACAATGACAAGCATTTTTTTTTTGCCTACCCTCAGTTCATTTATCCCGTCATGCCATCCGATGATGTACGCACTCATCCCTCGACTCGTGGATATCCGGATCCTTTCAAGAGCCCCGCACATCCCATTTGGCAGAAAGTCATCAGTTCTCACGGATGGAGCGCCCCACTCGGCACACTATTAATGGATGAAAGGCACTTTGTCAACTCCTGCGGCAATAGTGGCGGCACTCTCCTCCACACCCAATACCGAATGACTGTGCTCTCTAACGAGACCGAACCATCGCACCACCCCTCCAACCCACGGCGCCCAATGATGATGAAGCGTCATCACCATCAGGAGATGGATAAAGACGTGAACAAGTCGTTCCGTAGCACGCATTTTTCATTATGGATTGGCCCTGTCAAAGGAGCTCCAAAGTATCTTCCTCATTTCAGCGACGGCGCTGGGAAAGAGCTCGAAAATCATCACTGCACTGCACAGTGGAACCAGAAGAAACTATCGCAGCCCTTGTGATATTTTTCGCTGCTCGCTCATCCATAATTGAAGGTACAGCGCAGCCTTTGTGCTGCGGGATGGGTCCCTGTCCCATTATTGAAATTAGGGTGCAGCACACAGGCGGAGAGGCTGCAGGCAAAAAAAAGGACTCATCTTCTGCTGATTCATTGCAGTAATAGAGCTGTGCTTCGTCTCGTCCTCCGGCGGGCACTCCTTCAACTCTTGGATGACTGCCATGACGCAGCTTTTCATTTCTGAAAGGGGCGCTGCCGATGGGTGGGCGCTGGCGGTGATGTCTTTCCGGATGGATCCGGCCAAGTGAAGGCCATTGCCGTTGAACATCATAATTTGGAAATTATTTTCCATTGAGCCGAGAGGAGATTCCTTGCTTCGTCCTCAACGCACGGCTGAGCAACTTCCTCGTTGAAGTTATTCACTCTGGCGACTCTAATGCGAGTACCGTCGAAGGTGCACAAGTGAAGGCGTCTCTGCAAAGATTGCTTTTCCACTCAGGGTGGGAGGACGGTGATGGTCAGACGGGGGGCGGGTGCTTTGTTTGCGTTGTCACGCAACGATCCAGAGGCGAGCGCATGCCATTATATCCTCGAAGGAAGGACATGATACGCTGTGCTGGTGGAGATGTAAAGATGATGATGTGTGATTAATGATGACTGACCGTTTGATGCGAAGCCAAACGGGGCTCCGCACCATCACCATTCAGAATTAATTATCCTTGTAGTCGAAGTTTGAAGAAATCGCTGCCGGGCAGGCGTCTTCTTTCCCAGGAACTTCGAAGAGGTGTGGCTGCCGCAAAAAGTTGGTCATTCTCGATGAAGTCTTCTTGATTGAGTGCTGCTGGGAGGTGGGCGCTAGCTGTGTCGAACTCAATGAGGCGTTCATCTCACGTGGTTGGAGGGTGGATGGAATAAAATTTAAAAATTTGTTATCTTTTGAAATGGTTTCTCTTTTGTAGCCAAGCAACCTACTCCTGAATTTCAATGGAATCTGAAGTTCCCATCAAGAAAGGGGCTGTGTTTTTTTCTCAAATTGAAAGCTTTGGAGGGGAACTGGTCGAAGTAATCTCGGTTCAAGTTGATTGAAGTTCCTTCTCACGCATCGGTTCTATGGACGCACGGTGCTGTGATATTCGTCCGAGTTCGAGACCACAGTGGAATCTCTCCGTAAGTCGAGCTATGACGGGATACCTAAATTATGAAAAGTTGAAGAGAATGCCAAACAAAAAATGGCAAACGAAAAATTCGAGTTATAGCGAAATACGACATAGAGAGAGTTTGACTTAAGGAGAGTCCACTGTAATTCGAACATGTCTGCTATGACCAGCGTTTGGTTATCAATTGAATTAACTGATGCCAAGTTCTAGTCTTCGATACCGAGCCATTGAGACAGTGCAACAGAGGACGTCCTCGCAGTAGATGGCGCACACAAGTGGAAAAGGACCTCAACCAACTTGGTGTGCGCAACTGGAGGCAGCTGGCGAAAGATCATGCTGGCTGGAGAGGTTGAGGCCAGGTCCACCCAGGACTGTAACGCCAATCAAAGAAGAAGAAAAAGTTCCAGACGATGTCAGTAGTCAGTGGTTGACAACAAGTGACTTTTATGTAATCTGCAGCAAAGGCTGAGAGACACCATACAGGCCTTGGTTCGGGCTATTGAGTCAAATGTCTCTCTTTCGTTTCGGGGCTAGGTGTGTCTAAGACCTCGCTTCTCATTTCTATTTTGTTGCTGTAACCAAGTAGCTTCACCCGTTGGCAAAGCAACTTCGGACGGGATTGCATCATCTCACATCTCAAAATCGCACTCAACACCTCCACGTCTCCATGCGTTGGGATTCACTATAAACTCTCCAACGAAGGAGTGCAAGTCATTGTCACCACGATGCACCCACCCAATAGTTTCCAGAAGCTTCTAACTATCCTGACCTGTCGTTAAGCCTTGAAAACGGGTCCCAGTTGGGTTCTTTCACAATTAGGATTAGTGGCAAAGTCATCGCAGCCTGTCCGATTTACGCCTAAGATGGCCAGGCCATAGAGTGCATGGACACAACTACTCCAGCCCGAAGATTCTTCGATTCTGAACCAGTGGGACAACGTAATAGAGGATGACCACGAATCCGATGGCGCACTCAAGTGGACTAGGACCTCAACCAACTTGAAGCAGGAATTTGGAGGAAGCTGGCTAATAATCGTGCTAGCTGGAACGGCTTGTTGGCAGAGGCCCAGGTTCATCGCCATTAGAAGAAGAACAAGACAACTAATTGATTACTGCAAAGAACTGGAACATGAAAGTTTCATCCGAAACCAGCAGTCGTACGTGCTGTGGATTGGCGCTGTAAAAGTTTAAGGGTGTGAAATACTGGACATGTGCTATAGCTGAAAACCAAGTCAAAAACAAACCTAGGAAACTAGCCCACAGGCCCAAGCCCACCCTAGACTGTACCGTCAGCCAAAGAAGAAACCAGTCTTGAAATGTCTTGTGTCACTTGTCACTTTATGGAGAACCAGTGACACTCACTACTTGCCCAGACTAAGACGCCAATATAACCGCGGATTGATAGTCGCAGATACTACTACTTACGCATTAGTTCGATATTGACATTTGAAAGTCTGTCTTTCTAGACTTCACTTTGAGCATTGTAAGTAACTCGCAAGAGCGTGGACCGTACAAATTATTTTGTTTAACTTAGGCTTTGGGGTTCAAGTGCACATGATTCGACTCACATACCCACAACGCAACGGGCCACCACAGAAACTAAATGCGAGAATGTTAGTGACAGCCTGGCCAATACTAAGCTTAAGCGCCTGGGCCCGGATTATCGGTATGCCAATTTCATTCGCAGCTGAAGACCAACTACGGTAAATCTCCCTAACTCGAATTACCTGCTGACCATAGTTTTGCATTCTTTCCAATCTTCCATATAAAATCGAAATGTTTCTTTCTTGAACGTATTTTACTTAGGGAGATTCCGATTATGACACAGACTGTTGAATAAATCGATTGATGGACAAATTGTGTGGAAAATGTTCTCATGTTGAAACCGCATTCATCTGTCAGCTCTTTGTGAGCTTTGAGCGAACATAAAAATTGCTTAAAAAAGCATTTTATCTCCATCAGTTCAGTTCCCTCTAGCCCGTAGATGGAAAATAAAACAGAAGGTCATTTCATAATTAAGAGGACTCCTCTTGGTTTTGCCAATGGTTAGCTTCAGGGAACACGTACAGAACCGATACTCTTGAACGAAAAGATTCCTGAAATGCCTAGGGCAATGGATGGATTCTGAATTTTTTCTTTACTGTCTCGCGAATCCAACAAGACACCATTTTAAAAGGCTAAGAACAGTGTTCAGTCTAGAAGTGCAAAGAAATGGAGCCAAAATGCGAGACTACAATAATATTTGCGAAATTGAGGTCAACACCAAATATGGCGGCCACTTCATATTCAGGTATTCGAGGTGGTACACTTCAAAGAGCAAGCAAACATAGTCTAAAAAGGCTACGATTGAAATATTAATGTCACACAATCAAACTCCCGATAGAAATTTTGAATGGGGATCTGGTGGAAATTCTTTCACCGAACGGAAGTCGAGTACAGAAGATATCCTGTGCAACTAATTTTTACGATTGTGTGACATCCAGATGACGCTACAATCTGAGGTGGACATGGGCTTAGGCTCTACACTTGCTAGCTGTTGTTCCCACAAGAGTGGCGGGGGTCTACTATTTGGGGAAGACGTTTAAGACGCTTATTCTAGACGGAAATACTCTCTGAACGTTACCTATGAAACTCGAAAATAGGGGAGCTATGTACTGAAACCTACTCGCCCCTGGCATCGAGCCTAGTCACTCAGCCCAGCGAGTGGAAGCAGGTACCCACGAAGATAAGTTTTCAAATTGTTAACTAACTTGTTGTGGCAAAATCACATTACCTTGCTTCATTGCAATCTTGTTCACAGATCAGAGGAAATGCAACAACCCACCAGTCACAGGAGCAGGGTATCAGCTTGGTGCTTCACATGCAGCAACGAATTAGTTTATGACCTTCCATCCAATCATCCCGCAGTTTTTCACATCCTCAACAGCCATCACTGTCAATCTGTTGCCCGTCTGACACTCATCGTGAGTCACTCTTCCTTCAGTTCCCACTTCAAAGTGTCTCGTATATCGTCTCCCATCGGATCATGAAGACAGCGATAAACTTGTTGCTTAGCTATAATCTCTCAAGAATATAAAAGACATTACTCCGCAAAACGGGTCACCTCAGTCCTCACTCGCTCCACACACAGATATGTACGTCCTCGACGGAAGAACTCCTTGAAAGCTCTCCAGATTGACATTCTCAAGGAGTGCATTCCGCAGAACTATCTCACTTCTCCTGACAAAGCAGTATCTAGTCCGCAACAGAGAAGAGAAAAGGAAGTGAATGGCTGAAAGGAATACATACCCTCACGTCGACAGAATTCCTCGCTCAAAAGGAATCCAGCAGCTCAAAGCCGCAGGCATCGTCCTAAGTGCATTCACTCTTGGGCACAAACGAAATGGAAAAGAGGGGATATAAATTCAAACGCATTACACTTATCCGCTCTTTCATCGAATTAGAATATGCAGTCAAAATGACAAATCATCCGCTGTGCACGGAGCCGGTTCGACTCGTCGGGGCGCATCGGGGACGGCCGAGCCGGGCAGAGCCACCAACGACGTGTCTCATTTGAATGACAAAATCCCAATCATATAATGCAATGAAAACATTTCAGGACTCCTCAGTGGATACCTTGGAGCACTTACCTCACTTGCGCTCGTGTGTGTGTGTGCGGGGGAATTTATTATTCGTTTATCTGTACAGCGCCGCTGTGAAGTAAATTGAAGCGAAATAAACGCGCGGTACACGTACACACGGGCACATCTACGTGCACGGGATACAGTGCCTTCGTTGGATCCTTTGAATTTTCAATTCAAGCGTAAAAGCATTCCGATGATGTGTACACACTTCGAGGACTGCAGAGCAGAATGGACATGTATATGAGTTCGTGTCATGTTTACAAGCAATTGAATGAGCAAGGGCGGGGAATTCTTTGCAGACGTCAAACACAATATATGGTGTATCGCATCCAGCGCGCATATCCTTTGCTACAGTGCCCGTGATGCATATCTCCATAATGGTCGTGACACTGGCAGTCTGTGGATGGCTATCTCTCACTGGGGGTGATAATGGATCTAAGTGGGCTGGCGGGATAACTTTCTCATCGTCGAGCATAACCGATGTGGTAGAGTGTTTTGCGTGGAAAATGATGAATTGAGTCTTCTTTTCTCGGAGCGAATTGAAACACTGCCAATGTTTGTGACAAATGTGAACTAAAATGAAGTCGGTAGGAATTTTAGGCTACAGGTCGCTTTTTTCATTTGTCTGTTGGGGTTTCACAGAGAGTGAAGAGTAGATGAAGACCATCTATTATGAAGCAGATAACGTCGTGGTGAATATATGAATATATGTTGGTCAGTTCCTCAGAAGCAGAGAAAAAACGATGAGATGATTTACCTTAGTAAACATCATTAACTGAGTTCCTGATCAAGTAAGCAAAGGAAAAAAAAAAAATAAACGAAACTTAACGAAACTTAACGAAGCTTAACGAAACTATGCAAAGTCTTTGTCTTCACAGTAGCATACCATTTCTGTGCATTGGGCAATTGCTTAAGATTGTTAAGGTCTATAATTAGGTCTTCAATTTCAAATCGCTTTCATCTCATTCATTTCCTCAGCGAACATGCGCGTAATCCCAACACGAGCTCTCATGGACGTACGGAAATAACATTTACTGAGTTCCTGGACAAGTTAACACAAGCGAACAAAACATAACGAAACTTAACGAAGCTAGGCTAAGTCGTTGTCTTACCAAAAGCTTACGATTTCTGTGGATTGGTCAATTAGTTCACGTTGTTTAGTTGTCCTTGCATATGTCTTGCCCGTAGACTGTTGTATGACACTCTACTGACAAGTGCTATGACCCTCTCAGGATAAACATTTTCGCTTAGTGTGAAAAGACTAGACTTCTGTGACGGAAGTCATTCACTGAAACAGCCCCCGAAGAGTACCTTTTCGGTAAAGTGACAAACTCACAATCTGTGCCAACTGCAGCCTGCTGACACATATTCTGTCTTAAAAAGCATATGTTTAAAAAAATTACACAAACAATCCAATTTGTGGTCCAGTTTTGCCACTTTTGATTCAATCACATACGTCAAACCAAGCTGCCAGCATCAGCTGTCTGCCCTCAGATGCATCGCTGAAAATTCACTGAACAAGCTCAAATATCTTGGTCCCCGATATCCATTCCAAATTTCAACACCACCCAAAGAGAGCAGAGCAAGTTCAATTTGCGATAAAAAAGCCAAAAACCTTCACATTTCCTCAAGGACTTCTGTTGTCTTATCAACCTGACATGCTGTCGGAGTAAATTGCTTCCAATCAAACTTATTGTACTTTCAACTGTTCCGCCCAAGGACGGCGATCTCATCTACGGCAGCTATCGATGCGTGCGAATCACCAAGGAGACGTGCACATGAATGTATGCATGAATTCATGCTTCTTGCCTTGTTTTTTTACGGAAGCTGAGAACGTTTGTGAAATTTTGAAAATTTCTCAAATTCTGTTCTTCTGCAACAATTACGTCGTTTGAGAAGGTAATGCTTTCTGAGAAGCTGAGTTGGGGACAGCAGGGGTAGAGAGCACAGACCACCTGCTCACTAGGGGCAATATTCGGCACACATATCGAACTATGGGGTGACCAATTTTCTGTGGTCATCAAATCGACCTGCCGATGATGGCACTGGGATTGAGTGCAAGTGCCAGGGTGTCTGTCGGAAGGTAGGCCGGGCGGAAGATATGACCACAAATTTATTTGATTTCCAGAGGACATCAGGTGTTCTTTGATAACTTTTGCAGATTGTTTCTTATGCTGATGTCGGGGCAATGGAGTTGACTTCAGTTTGTATATTGAGACGTTTCGAAATTAAAGCGGATGCTTGCGATTGTATGCCTTAAATGCTGATGAAGTGTGAAGAGCTGGTCAGGGCTTTTAAAGCAACCACTCATGTGTGTTCTGTGTTCTCACGAGTGCTTCCCAAACTTCGTACCAACAGTTTGATGCGGGACTCATAGTATGGCGAAGATAGAGAAGTTGGGCTAGTATTCGCACCTAGCAACCCAAAATAAGAGTCCACGCCTAAGCCAAAATTTGTGGCCATTTTGGGAAAATGTGGACCGCTTCATGAGCTTACGTGTCATCCGTGCGCACCGCCATACTGATGACCCTTCTACACACGCGTCGTCGGCCTGAGAAGTGAGAAAGTGAGTACGAAAAAGAGGATAATTGGTGAAGCTAGTGTGATATATTGGTTGCATTTCATTGCTAATCATACTGGCTGAGCAATTCTTAAGAGGCCTCACATGCGTTCACGGCTGACGTCCAATAACTAATTGCAGACAGGGACAACGCAGTAGAGGACGCTCACGGAGCACAAATAAAGAACCTGAGTGCACTTGGTGGAAATTTTGGAGAGTTGATGGCTGCTGGCTTGATCTTGACAACTGGAGAGGCCTGTTTGTTCATAAGCTAACCAGGAACAGGAACCTTAATCCAGGAACTCTAACATCAGAAGAATAAAATCTCCTTAGCTTACCAAAGAAGACAGAAAATGCTACAAGAGACCACTAGCAACTCCTAAAATACAAATCACTGTCAATCTGAAACGAAATCTCACGTTCGACCGATTTCCCCGTGAATCCAACTGCAATTGCAGTGAGAGTGGACTATACGCATTTTTTGAAAATTTGCGACTTTAACACATGAATGTTGAATCCGACAAGAAAACATTATTTTCATGGACCCACTCGACGGAGGTAGACAGTCTAAGAGTACTTCTGTCTTCTCCAACTTGACCGTTCGGAGTCGCCATAAAGCTGTAGGTCTCTTTCACTCATGAGAGTATAATAGCACGCAAGTAGAGGGTAGAGGTAGATGGGGTCCACACAAAAGAACGCCTGAACAAGATCGTGAAACAGTGAAGAAAATCCCTTAAGACTGCCGTTGGCTATGAGCTCTTCCAATATCGTCGGCTGTGACTTAACGTAGCTCCACAAAAAATAGTCTAGTGGCATTCAATCGCACGAACGACGTGTCCAATCAACTATGCCATTTCCTGAGATAACACGCTCACCATACTTCCATACTTAATCTTCAATAAATCGATTGTGACGCGTACTGAGTGGCTTGTGGTACCATCCTGTTCAAACCCCTTGTCATCCTAGTCCATATCTTCCAATTCGGGCCAATAAGAGTCGGTAATCATGGACCGGTCATGCTAACCATTCACAGTAACTTGACGATCGTCGACGAAAAAATATGGCCCGGGCATGCAAACCGGACAGTTATGTCTTTCTTACATGTGGATTTTGACTCTACTAAAAATGCATGTTTCACTTACTGAACATTAGAGTTGCGGTCACCAACTCCGAATTTCATTAAAACATGTGTTGACGTTGCAGACGTTGCTTGTTCGGGTACTTTACCACGATAAAAATGTTGTGTTTACTGAATAAATTGACACATGTTCACACATTAAATTCAAAGTTGTCAAGTCCCTATTGAAAAATCCTTTAGAAAGGTTTGTTTTCGTTATCTCCATATTTTTTTTCATATCTATTACACTTCCGTTCCTGTTGTTTAACTAATAATCCTAACAGCATAGAATATGTGGCTTCTGACTACAGCATGGACCTTTTCACAGTCGCATGGAATTGACTGACTATACAACAGCTCCAGCTGTTCAGCGTTTCAACAAATAGCTAGTCGAAATAGATGGAATCAGTTGAGTGCCCCAACGCGATACACGAATACTATAAATATATGGGGCCTTCGTTTTGATGGACGCGTACTTGGGTCGATCACGCATTCGCATAAAAAAATTAATAAATCAAACAAAAATTAATAAAAACCAACGCCTTTTCTACAGCACGTGCAATAAGGCCGTCATCAACGCTTGCATGTACACCAACGCTACATCGATTGGACAGAACAAATCACGAAGCCATCAAAATTGTACGCATCTATCACCGAAGCGGCTGGATGGCGCAGTTAGTTCAGCGCCTGCACTTTATTGCCAAGGCGTTGGCATAAAAACCTGACTACTAGCAGCGAAGCGGCGTCGGGTGAACGTTGCTCCTTTGGCACCCAAGGATGAAAGGCTAGACAAAACATGTCATTTGTCAGAGCAAGCTACAACTCGACATCAGCTCAAAAAACAAAAAACCTGACTGCGACTCACGAACTCGATTTGTTTGCTGGAAATGTCGAGTTCATATGTGCCTCACAGTGAAAAGAACTTTTACATGGACTTTCACACAAGCTGATATGAGCTGATATGAGCCAATGAAACCAATGGCTAATATGAGCTACATTTGAACAAAATTTTATGTTTTTTTTTCATAGAACTTTTTTCGATAATTAGTCCATACAAGGAAACCTTATGCATTTTTTTTGTTTGCGGTAATGCCCAGAGTGCAAATCTGGGTAGGCACTTCTTGAAGTCAAACTTCACTCACCCAGGTGAGCTTTATGAAAATTCGGAATACAAAAGTTGCTCAGATTTTTTTCCGATAAAAAGCTGGACAGTTAAGTAAAAGACACTCCTTCTACTCCAAGACTGAATCACTTACCAGTTGTCTGACATCAACATCGCTGCATCCCACCTCAGTCCATCCATCAACTCCCCAAAAAAACGACAAATTCCCCAGTTCACAACAAATAATTTTGCAACCAGAACACCATCGATCCCTGCATCGTCGAAGCGATATATATATATATATATCGCCGCGCGAAAATTCAATAAAACCCAAGAACTGCATCAAGAACATAAAACATCGACTGCACATCGCACAAGACGCGCCCAAGGCAGCGCGAAGGAGGAGGGAGAAATTTAATTTGTTTGCCCAGGAGGCGACTTACCCGAGAGAGAGCAGCAATAGCCGTGGTTCCCATGTCATAAATAAGACCGCTAATACTTTCCAATCGACGAATGTAAAGCGTTGCGGATATCCAGCGCACAACCAGCCAGTTCCGCCCGTCCTCCTCGAGCAAGTTTCACAAGACAAACGAAGGATAAAAATGCAAACAGACACAAAAAAAAACTTGCTGCGCTCGTATAAATCTGTTATCCCCGCGCTCGAGAGACTGTGCACACTCTCTGCCAAATTTATGGGGAAAGCAAGCTTTTTTCGTTTGTTTGGCCACGGGTGGGGCGCCATTTTTATGTCAACTCCACGGCGGGGGGATAAACCCACAACTGAATGCCGAAGTTCACTAGTCGGCGAAACGAAGTGCCTCGCACCGCAGCGGCGGTTCGTGTGAAAGTGGTAAGTTCCCATGATGAATACGCCTCATCGCCGGCAGCACTCTGCCGTCTGTCTATCGGCGGTGGCGGCGATGGCGTCAGGCGGCGGGGAGTTATCGAAAGCATCGAGTTTGATTAATGCCCGAATTATCCGAGTTGATTGATGAAACGTCGGTTTAGAGTTTCGCCCGCATCCGGCGATGTGTAATTCTGCCCGAATGCCGGGCTGCGGGGGAGCCAGTAGTTAGGTGCTCTGTCAGTCATTCGTTCGGGTTTTGCTTTGTTTATTGAAGGAGCAGTTGTTTATCAAATACCGGGCGGAGCCGGACGGAAACGGATGTTCATCAGGAGGGAGATGAATTATTGGAGATTTTATTGTCCGACCGATTTTTTTCCTCTCCCTCTGTCCGGGCTTGTATCCTCGCAAAATGTGTCTCTTGATTTGGGAATCCATTTTGTGTTTTTTTTTTGCGACGGGGATATGTGGCTGCTGCTGACTGGGGGATGTGGATTAATCTGATGAGATATTGTGAGTGATGACGAGAGAAATTAATGTTCTCATCTGCAATCAGTGGAGCAGTGGAAGCGGCAGCGGTGGTGGCGGTGGCACTTGAATGAGCTCTAATGAGGGTCCTTGTGGTTTCGCTTTGATCTGAAAGGATATCAAATGAGAAATGTTAATTACTGTGCCAGAAAGAAAGAAGGAAAATAAAGAAGCTTAAGTTGAGTTAAATTAGATATTTTGTGTGACGTTTTTTTCGTTCATTCCCTCGTGCTTAATTGTGTGTGACTGCAGACAGTTTGGGACGCTTTAATACGAAAGGCGACATGTTTCACTTCAAGACTAAAAGACTACACATCGATTTCGGGAATGGGTTGGTCAAGAAAAAACTGCGTAGGAGTGTGTTCATCTCAAACATCATTTTCACATGTGTCGTCATTCCATAGATTGCTCATTTCCCGTTGTGTGGGTATGTTAACAAACAAAATTGTAGTACTCAATACAATGATCAAAATAATTCACTAGTTGAATTTTTTTTTCTGTCCAAAATGCACGAGGTAAGCATGGTCTGGTGTGGTGGCCCGTGGCGTTGTGAGTATGTGCGTCGACCCCAACCTCGACGTCGCAGGTTCGAATCCAGCTCTGAGCGACATAAATAATTTACACGACCCCCACATCTTTCGAGTCACTGACAATGCTCAAAGAATATTTCCTGTCTAGAACAAGCTTCTCAAACTTGGCCGTTCGGAGTCGGCATAAAACTGTAGGTCCCTTCCGCTCGTGAAAGAACATTAGCACACACAACACAAGTGGTTGCTGAGAAGCTAGGCCCTGGCCCTCTATGTGCTGTAGCGCCACCCATATTATTATTATATTATTATATAAGCATGGTCTATATAAGTTTCCAGAAAAACCATTTTGTAAGTCACATACGTATGATTGACAAATCAGTCCAGTCAGCAGAGCAGCCTGTTACTAAAGGGATACCAGTCACTCTGTTCGTAAAAGCGACTCAAAAGTCTACCCTCTGTGACCCAATGACCACAGCTTCTCCGCTCACTTTCGATGAGAAGCATTAGGTGTCATAAAGTTTCGTTAAATTTCGTTATAATTTGCTAACTTGTATGCGAGCACATCGCGCTCTACACAAGTGGATGACGTCTACTATTGAGGCCATGTCATTCTACAACATGAGAGGTTGCTCAGAAGGCAGGCCTTGGCCCTCTACGTTCTCTGGCGCCACCCATATTATCATTTTATTGAACACGAAGCTAAGCTAGATGTTGAATATACAAGAACATGTCAGGAATGCCTCCGCGACTCTCTGTTTCTGGGTTGAGCAAGCAAGTCACTAAATACGATTGAAAAATCGCAATCGCAGTCTGCTCTCAACAGTGATTTAAACTGCGATTGCTCCTTTCTGCTCTTAGCTACTCTTTTTTCGCGGTCACACCTACATGCGGCTAAGTTGCTATTTTTTACAACCACTTTCACTATTGATTCACACAAACTAAGCACTCAACTGTCATTTTGATTACCAGCGATTAAGAAAGATCTTTCTAAAAATGAATGCAATATCCAGGACAGAGACAGGTAGCGATCTCTGATGTCAATCACCGTCGACACCAAGATTCGTCTTAATCGCCACCTATCATTCATCGCCAAGTATTTTAACGTTCAACTTATGTGGATGCCGATACATTATGACATTCTAGAGAGCTGCCAAGGGTACAAGATTCCCATGTCTTTGAGAAATACATGGTAGATGGTTAACTGGCACAGATTGCCGCATGAACAGAATTCTTGTCATAACAGGGCAGTGCACCATTGGAACTCAAGCCTCTTAACGATATGGCTAGGTACAATTTAGCGATGGGAAATTGCGAAAAGAAACTCGAATAATTCGATTGTTCTCGCAATCGCAATTATTCGAATTCAAATTGAGCGGAGTCGATTGCTGAATTTCGATTCTTTTAGGTACGATGCCAGTCATCGACGAATTTGTGTGTTGGCCGACTTTTCAATTCTGAGAGAGAATGTTAGCTTGCGTGTATCTGCCGATGATTTAAGTCGAAGAGAGGTGGTTGGATTGTATGATGTGTGTATTTGGTGGTGTATTGCTGGAACAACTTTTTTATTAGCAATTGCTCATCGCTTTTTCATGCTGCCAATGAAGACCCCGTTCTCTGTCCCCAAGAGCCCATCAGAATCGGACTGCCTTGGACAATGAGCACATTTTTTCCTCTGGATTCGAAATTAAAGTCACTTAATCTACAACTTCCCTGATGTAAGGAAATAATCTGTAAGTCATCTGAATCACTTTATGGGGTGAGCACTTGGGGAGATGTGTTCACCGATCGGCGTCGTAGCAAAATGGACTCTTCTTAGCAATCAGTAACCTGAACCCAGCCCAGTTTACCTTCTAGAAGCAGTAAAGAAAGCATAGGATAGTAACAATGAATGTGGCTGGGTCATGTAGAGCGCTGACTTTAATTCATAGTCTTGGCCTTGAACCACTTAGACAACTCAGAAGCCAGACGTCGAGCAGTACACAAGTGAGAGAACAATAAAAGCAGTAGAAGCTAAGTCCTGGTCTGGCTAAATCGTGGTCCACCACAACCTGGTCAATCGTATCGTCGCCTATCTCATGCATGAAATGAATACGCCGAACAGGCGATCGTGTTGAATTGGCAGTATTCTTGCCTAAGGCTCGTGTACACCCTGCAATCCCTAAAACGGAACGGCCTTGTAAATTCATGTGAAGGCCTCTCTACAACTGTCCGCAGTCCAACGGAACCGACTTTTTTGCTTTCTTAAGTGAGATCGAAATGGATCTCCCTCTACGCTCTTAAAATAAAAATGGTGTTTCAACTTCGCGGAAGTTTCCACATGCATTTATTGGCACTGTGCAACATAAGTGGCGCCCGACACAAGATCGACTTACTACATAAAAAGCACCCAGCAATTGATTGTCTCCTATTCCTGTTTCTGACACAAGCCGACCAGTGTCGTTTGCAAATACGACTCGCGTTCCGAGTGCCAAGTGCACCTGTTTTCTGACACAACTCCATCAGTGTCAATTAAGTCGGCCACCTCTGCCCTGACTCTCAAACAGAGCTGGTTTCAACCCGCTCGGTGGCGAAAAGTTAAGTCCTCGCAAACTCTGAAATCATTTACTGTTCGCTTTAAACAACAATGGCTGCGCAACATTCAAGCGCCAAATCATCGGGAACCCACTTCAATTCGTTTCCGCTCCCACACCCGACGACGGCGAGTCAGTCGGAGATTTATTCACCTCGTCACCGAATTATATCCATCGAATGATTGCCATTTCCCATTTGGAGGGACCAGATTGCACGCGAGCCCACACCAGCACCCAGGATGTCGCAATTTTACAATTTTCCTCTCGTTTTGCCATTATTTCTGTTCGGTCTTTTTTGCATTTTGTTATGCGTTCCATTTATTTTTTGCGTCATTTTCTCATCCGGCAATGACCAAAGTTTATTTCAGCATTTTTCATCCTTAATGGGAAATCGGCTTTTTCGGCTTTAGGCTGCGCTTTGGGTCCCCCGGCCCGGGCGCAGTGTAATATCAATTTGGCATCATATATCACGCGGAATGCCATCATTACTCGGAGACAGATATCACTTCGGTATTATCGCACTCGCGCAACAAAAACGACAGCAACTGAAGTAAAAGCGAAAAAAGAACCGATGTGCACTCAAAAATTGCGAAATAAAACGCCAACGGATGGGGCCTAGCCCTCCACACACACCAACCAGGGGAGGTCGACCCAGCAGAGGCGGCAGGTCGTTGACAGAAAAAGGACATCATTTTGTTTGCACGAGTGGATTCGACGAAATCAATTGAAATTGTTTTGATTCGGTTTGGACAAAGTAAATATGCAAATGGCGCATAAAAATCTACGAGAACCCATCCGCAGTCGAGGGCCGCCTGTGTTTGTGTTTAAGGATATCATTGTAACACTCAAGTGGGCACGGCGTGGGCGGACACGGGTGGTATTTACTCAGATTGGAACAATGTTGTTTTCGGATCGTTTTTGTAATATTTTTTTTTTCTGCTCTTTTCGATCTGTTATGCCGGTTCCTCTTTTTTTGTTCATTTCTGGTTATTTTCATGTTCGTTCAATCGAACGGATGGCTGCAATTCGCATGCATATGCATATTGGCGAGGATTTCGAATATTTTGTTTAAATTAATTTAAGCAAACACAGCATAAGCTTGGAATAAATTCTGTTTTAAGATCGCCACAGGACCGGACTGGTGGGTGGCGGTGCGTGGGATGTGCTCGGAAATGAGGTGTATTTTGAATATTAGAATTCTGCACACGAGACAGAGGGGCAGCGCGCAGTGGCGCGCTTGTTTGCCGGACAAATATTGACCCAATGCAATTATTTTTTGTTGGTTTGGAATAAATTGCTGTTGACCTTATGCAGCGGGTATGAAGTTAGCTGCGGCCACGGAATGCGACTGGCTGGTGGACGTAGATTTGTTTTTATGGGAATTTTGTGAATTTAATACGATATTGTTATGTTGTGATGAAGCGGGCGGGATTTAAAATGTAACCAGATATTGGTTGACACTTTAAGTCTTTGAGCGGGAGAGGAAATCAGTTTTTGGCCTTTGATGTCCATGATATCATCTACATTCCTCCCATAGTGGAACTAGCAGCACGGCGTCTATTTGCGTTGCAATATCTTGAGCTCTCGTGGCGGCCATGGGGTTGTGGGCATGTGCTTCGACCCCAACCTCGACGTCGTAGGTTCGATCCCTGCTCTGGGTGACAAGAATAATTTTCTCGGCCACCTCTTTCGAGTCACTAACAATACTCAAAGAGTATTACTGCCTAGGAAAAGCCTCTCAAACTTGGCCCATCTTTTGTTAAGTTAGTTAAGCTAGTTCTTAAAGAATTGTCTAGCATTATCTACATGCTAATGTAAATATGTATATTGAAAAATAAAACAGAATTTACTACGGAATATAGCTTGAGCCTTTTGGGGAGAAGGATTGGAATTCTCTGACACAACATCTATCGCGCAGCAGAAAAATCTGCAAATGGAAAGAAAACTAAAAACCACATTCAATGATCAATGAAACGACTACGGAGACATGGAACACGCTATCCCAAAGACTTCCGGTGCCGGATTTGGGGCATTCAGTTAGATAATATCTGCGGGATTTCGAGGAGCGCTTTATATTGTTGACTCTGCAACGTTCAGTCATAGGTACTGATCGAGTGTTATTGCAGTCAAATGCAGCTCACTGCATTAGAGACAGAAATAGTCAACGAATTTGACATTGCCTTTTCTCGCCGAGGCGTGAATACCATGTTGAGCAAACAGAAATGGAAGAAGCGGGAGAAGTCACCGCATTGCTATGTGCAGAGCACGGGTGTTACCATTAGATCCATCGATGTTATGTTGTTCTCAACCAGAACACATCAAGCCGCATTGGGATCATGGCTTCGATGATGGAGGATGGGTCATGACCATCCTTCGTGTCCGAACCAGAAATGCTGTTAAAGAAGTTGCCGCCGTTTTAGTGGACGACAGAGACGAAGAAGATGGAAAAGACAATAAAGTTGTTGGTGCTGTATATAAGAATGTTGTTTTGACTAGTTTTGACTTACGATCAAGCTTAAAAGGCAAGCTTTGAGCAGCTTTTCTTGGACAGGTATTATCTCTGAGAATGGGGAGCTATGAATAATGGACGACCCTCCCGGAATTGAATACAGACGCCCGGTGTGTACGAACCTACTCACCCACCTACGCCGGTGATTATCTGAGCAATCTAAGTTGTTGGACTGGAGTTGGAAATACAGTGAATCGAAAAGTTGAACCACTTGAAGCTGGCATCAAAATGAACGATGTTGTTCAGTGATGAAGGTGTATATTTTGTTCTGTGCGACTGAAAAAGTTTCTCAAACTTGGCCGTTTGGAGTCGGCGTAAAATTGTAGGTCCTTTCCACTCTGAGAGAAGAATAGCATGCAAATCACGAGTGGTTGTTGAGACGCTAGCCCCTGGACTACGGGCTGTAGCGCTACTCATATTATTATTATTTTGTCCGTCACCATAAATGAGTCAAGATGAAACATCGTGAATGAGAGAGCATATCATGTATGTCTTTCCCTGACCAAGAGCAATTTTACGACGAGCCGTACACAAATTGAAAAGGATTTTAACAACTGGCGACACGAAGGAAAACAGACTGACTTCTGGACTAAAGCCAGGTATCACTATAACGACGCTGTAAAAAGAACAAGAACACATGGCTTCGGAACACTAGACCAGCCATTTTCAAATTGTGGACCTCTTTCCAGGGAGCCTCGACGGCCTTACAATTAAACAAATAAATACGTCTTTATTATCATTCCACTGCAGTTGTATGCTGGCGGTTCGCACGGGCTCAAAGGTTGAGAAACTAGAATTAGAACTAGACGATGACCACGTCTGCTGATACGCAAAACTCAACTGAAGGCAGATGGAAGTTCATAAAATCAGATAAAGTTCTCTTCCTAAGTGACATTCAAAAGTTTAGTTCGAGCCAGTCGATAAACTGGGACATTAACTTCAAATTGAAAGCGGAACTAGCAACAACCCGGCCCTCTTGGGTCTATTGAAGGACTAATCTTAATTGACACTAAGAAAGAGGGGAATCCTGTGTCAATTTTAGCTGTTTCTGTTGCCTAGATCGTTACATAACCTGACTGAAGAGATCTTCTTCTTAGATTTGGCTGCAGTGTTCAATTGTTAGTATTGCTAAAAATGGCACACTCTACCGTCTTATCATTCTGAAAGCGTCTTTCAAAGAGTCGTGGTGTACGTCCTAACTTCGTGTGGTTGCTAAGAGATGGCGTAACTTGTACTATTCCATTGGAACATGCGTTGGAAAGCTACTGTCAATGTAAAAAGTTGTCATTAAAAAACTCCAGATGGGCAATACTTTGAATAATACTATTGTACATGTTGTTGTTAAATAAACGTTCAAATTTTGAGAAAAAAAAAGCACGAATTAAGATCATCCAAGGACCTCCATAAATTCTACAGCTCGAGTTGCTCACATTGCAACATTCAAACCATCAGTCAGAAGATTCGTTCCCAATCAAACTCCCCCACAAACGAGTGCATCCACAGAGACGTTCCTTCACTCCGGCATCGCCCCCAATCACTTTAAGCACAACACAATTTGTTTACATTTGTTGGTCCGACCAAAATTCAATTATTCACCATCCCCCAGCCCAGCGCCTGCGTCAGAGCGAGAGCAAGCGATAGTAAACAGATCCTAATTCTATTACCAGCCGACAACTGGACTCATTTGCAGGAATACAAGCAAACCAATCACATGGCCAGAGACGAACGCACGCAAACTAATTACCAATATCCTGTAACTGGAAATATACAATAAATGTTCGGGGCCCGCACACACTGTCCCCCGCCTTTTGTTTTTGTTGTTAATTTGCGGAATAAAATAATTCAATAAAATATACAATCGCACTGTGCATCGGGCGGGGGGTATGTTCGACACGGCCGAAGCAGACGCATGTCCTTGCCCATGATTCATTGGTATCACAAAATGTGCAGATCACAATCTGTGTATCTGTGGTCTGGCGAGGTCCGTGAGTTGTTCTCGGTAATTAATTCGTACTTGAACGTTGCAGCGCACCAGAGAGATACGACGAGCACTTGCGGGAGTTGTGACAGTGGCAGTGCCTGGGCCGTGTCCTGGGACGCAACGGCATGCAATGGTAATTATTAAACAAGGACTACTGTGTTAGTTTCTGGGAACATGGGGCTTTTGGTTTTGCATGGCAATTTGACTGAGACGAGATTGATCTGAAACGAGCGTGTTACTAGCGCTGGTCCGGGGAGATATGCAAACGATTTAAACGAGGGTTGCATGGGGCACCTGCTGGTATGTAAATGCAGCTGGGGAACTGGAATTGTCGATTGCCTGGACGGTGGTTCGCATTTGGAAGACGTCAATTGAAAGGTGAACACTTGACTTTGCAATTTGATGGTACGACATTGGGTAGGAGATAATTTTCGGAAAGGACTGGAGCAGTGATGGTAGGAGTTCGTCTTCGTTCTTACGTCAGTTAGTTAACTCGAATTCCTGAATGTCAATGAGACAGGACACGTCATTAATCTTTAGTCTGTGGGTGTGAAATATTATCAAGCTTGCAGCCTACACACCTCACAGACATGAGTCCTGCGTAAGGCGTCCTAAAAGAAAGCTTGCTTTCAAGAATATTTGATCGTACAATCCTTTCGCATTTAAGATGGTGTCAAACAGAACTGTCATCAGTGACTGCACGAGTTTACTTCAATGTTTGCCATTTTGAAAAAAGAAACTTATTACATCGCTGGATGTGATTCAATTGTGAAAACTACTATAAGCATATTCATTCTATAGTTTATACTTTTTACGAACTGCAAAATGATAGCCCATCTGAGCACACAGTTCGCTAAACTGTGAAAATATTCGAGCCAAAAATGGCTCTCTGTCTATTAGAACGCATCCTGTGTGCTTCATCAGAACCCATACATCGTCCAAAAGCACGCTCAACGAAAATATGACTGCTGTTAGTGAAAGTGTTGTCAAGCGACAATCTTTAAAAAAGACTGCGTCTTATTTGTCAATCTAGCATTTTTAATGCACAGTATTCGTTCTCGATGACACACGAACAGTAGATCGTGATGCTCATTCGTGTTCGTGAGCATTTAAAATGTACAGTCTGGGAAAGTAGACTGAAAACTATTCTCCAGCACTTTCTCCAGTGCAACACGGGTCTCTATGTGTTTTGTCCTTTTTAAAAGACGGTTGGATAGAAAGAGGCGTGTATTGCAGTCCATAGTGTCTGTTTGGAAATACGTGAAGAAAAAGCACGGAATGCACTCTGCAATCTTCTGACAGTCAGTTCAACCATTACCTTATTATTGTTGCTCAAGAACAATAGTGGAATGTTTCATACCGATTGAAGAACAGATGAAATAAGCTGCTTTTAAGGTCAAATCGAATTATATGCCGCCCAGCAAGAAATTTGCCAGTCCGGCTATATTGAGTCATAAGTTGGTAGATAAACAAGGCTGATTCGTTGTGAATTCGAAAGAAAAAGACTACGTCGGATAAATTGTCCTGTCAGCGATGGACATCCAGGTGAATGGAGAAGAAGACATACCAGCCAACTCCATGACCTGTGTCAACATTTTGATATAGTGCAGAAGACTGCACTGGTTCACCTACATTGACCAATGCTCCAGTAAAGAGGGTCTTCGAATCCGGGCCTCTTCCTTTGAGAATGAGAGACAGACCAAACATCCGGTATAGAGACCAAGTTATGGCGGATGTAAGACACCTTGAACTTGATGACTGGAAGCAGCGCGCCCAGGACCGTCACCGATGGAAGACAGTTTCATGGGTCGTCGGCTTGATAAGTAAGTAAGAAGACTCTCGTGACAATTTGTCCCTTAGGTCCTCCATGAGGGCAGGTCGAAGACAAAGGAATATGCCAACTAGCCCTCAATCACCCGTGCTTTGCAGGAGAAAAATTTAGCGTTGCGTCATGGTAATTCAACCAAAATGAAGCTTAAAAATCTCAAGGCCTTAAATTGCGCGATTTTTAACAAAACTGGTTACGTCAGCAGTGCAACGAGTTGTTGTACCTAGTGCCATTGATGATCAACAAATTTTCCATGTGAGGCCTTTCATGAATATTCCAACCAGATTCCCATACCACCCTCCATACCATCTAATTTGGTCCTGCTGACTAAGAGCAGCTTGTCCTGACTCGCCATCAATGGATGGCAGCTGTTTCTGACTCCCCTTGAGTTGCATATCTGATAAGCAAGCACGTGAATCCCAGGAGACCTTTCCATGATTCACCTTCTGCTGTACCACGTCCGATTGTGCTTTTTCCAAGCTGATAAATGAAATCTGTCCAAGTTAATCTTTCTTGACGTAATCTGGACTCCGCCGCCAAATGATCATGATGCATCTGACTGTGGATTGATTGAGTGCAGATTGATTATGGGCGTCTGCTGTTTTAAGCTTCTTTGCATAGCTCTTCTCTGCGGTCTCATAGGTTTTTCAATCAGAGTGAGGACGGGTCTCTGGCATGCGTTGGGTGCCGTCGCTTAGTGACGAACGAACAAAAGTAAAATAAAAGAGGAGATATAGTTGAAAGACATCCCCATCTAGAAAGATTGAGGATTGTGTCCTTGCCTTATGCTTTGCACACACCATACTTGCCATAAGCTTGAGGTATGCATTTGGTCAGGCTCTCATTACTCATTCAACATAAGTGCATGCAACCACATTGTGTCCCCACGGTTTCTTACGTCACGCTGGCTTAGTCCGATTAACCAACAAATAAGGTTCCAATTAAGCGTCTTAACTTATCCTGGGAAGCTCCTGAGAATTCATTCAAAATTGGCCCACCCACCTTTGCGAGTATTTGTGATTTGAGTCTCTCTGAAAAGAAGTGACATGAAGAATCTTTGATCAGCGGAATCCCTTCTTCCTACCACTGATCCATCTCAGATAGGACTCGGCCTTACCACCACTCCAGGGAAACTTTAATTTCCCTCAGTTTCAACTCGCCTTTGAACTGCCACCCTGAAACCAGAGTCCCACGCAATCCCTCGGCCATTCACTGGCCCCCGACAACATTGCATCACAAAACCACAGGCAGCACATTTTTGTGGTCCTTTACGGCAGCTAACATCGCATCGCCCCTGCTTACATTCAAATTAAGAGCTCGCCGGTGGGTGCGCACCTTAAAAGGGTTCCTCTCGGCATCCATGAATATCATTTTATTATTTTTATGCGCCCACTTCAAAGGCCACCCCCGGTGGAGGGCCCATCAGTCGGAGGCAATTGTTTCACAATGTTGACGGACCACCCTCTCTAAAATGGGGGTTGGGGTCCAGCCAAGAGGGGTGGTCGATATTAATTATTTTCCCAAGAAGCACCAACCAACAAAAAATGGAAACAAAGGAGCAACAAAATTTAATATAAAACACAAAGAAACGGGGGGAGGGGGGAACAGAAACAAGGAAAAAAAAGAAAGAACTCCAACCATCACCATTAATGACACATAAAACCTATTAGAGCCGCTCTTTGGAGGCCGTGCCCAGCAGTCGGCCAACAAAGCAAAGCGTAGCGAGTCCCCGGACCGGAATAATTTTAAAAACACTCCTCACCCCCGACACCGACAGCGGTATTAGATGTTGAACTAAATACGATTTTACTTTGCATACAATTAAATGGAAAATCCGGGCGGCGGGCAGGCTCCCACCCTCCTAGCGGAAGTGCTGAAACGCTGAAATGCCGAGATGCTGAAATGTCCCGAATGCGGTAAGAGTTCGGGCATCCTTTTCGTTTCGTCTTGTGTTCGACAAAAAATATGTTAATGTTCCGTGCCTTTGAGGGGTACTCCAAGATATTTGCAAGTAATTTCCATTACATCCCCCCGTCCACGGCCCCCTGCACCCAGCCACTGTACGATAATAACAATAATGATAATAATTGGGTTATGCTTCACCCGGTTGTTGTCGATGGCATTCCTTATTTCCTGCGCCGCTGTTTAGTATGCGGCGGGTGACGTGTTAGTCCTACACAATCGGAATTGTAAATTAAATTTTAAAATTAACGAATTCGCGGGGGCGCCGCTGACTTAAGACAAAATCCAAAATCACTTAGGCGCTTCGCGCCGCGATGTGAGGCGCGTTTCTGCGAATGCGGTAACACTCATTTCGTCCCGGTTGAGACGATGGCGAGGTCGAATTTTCGTTAAATCAATAAAATTATGATAATTACCGTTAACGAGTTGAATATCGATGACCGACGCTTAGGCTGGCTGCTTTGAGCACCGGTTTTTGTTTGACAAACAACCTTGTGGTGGTCCACGGGGATCTTGAGACCAGACGAAAATGGGCTTAAAAGTGAGCTCAAGTGCGTGACGAAGAATGGACGAGACCCTGTGGGAAAGAAGCCAGCTGGAGAACCATCATCATATCGCCCAATATGCCCGCTCGAGCCGCTAGGAAAGATTCTAAAGCGCATCATGTTCGGTATCCTATGTGCGGTAGCTGAACAAAACGGAGCCCTGTCAGAACACCAATGCGGCTTAAGAAAATCGCATTCTACCCTCGATGCCATTAAGGTGGTAGTAGATACAGTAGATACAGCAGATGGAGATTGGGGAAGAAGAAATATTGCGCAGTGGTCACGCTTGATGTCAAAAACTTATTCAACTCGGCGAACTGGTCATCTGTTAGGAGACCCCTGGCCAGAATGGATGCACCGTACAACCTGCGGAGGATAGTCTCTGACTGCCTCAGGAACTGGAAGCTAAGGTACGACTCTGATGAGGGCGCTAAATAGTACAATGTTTCCGCAGGAGTTCCGCTAGGGTCTGTGCTTGGACCTCTCCTATGGGAGAGACGGGACTCTACGTCTGTCGCTCCCAGATGGTGCGAAAGTAATAGGCTTCGCTGATGATATCGCAGTGGTCACAGATGCCAAGCACGTCCACGAGGTGGAGTGTGTTACTGACGAAGCGTTTGCGAAAATAAAGGACTGTTGGAGTCTGCCGGTCAGGAACTAGCTGCCCACAAGACTGAGGCTGTCTTAATAACCAGCCGCAGGTAGGTGGAGTACGCAAACTTCCGGATCGGCAATCAGACAATCAGATCAAAGGAATTACTGAAGTCATGGTCGACAATAGACTCCGCTTCAAACCACACATTGAGTACCCAAGCAAGAAGGCATCGACGATGCAGGCGGCACTCTCCCGAATGCTCCCGAATATCGGCGGTCCTGGATACACTCGTAGGATCCTGTTTTCCAAAGTGGTCAGGTCAATCCCGATATGGGCTGGTGCACTAGTCATTACTGAGTGCAGGAGGAAGTTGTCGGCGCAGTACAGGCTGATGACCTCGACGACGATGCAGCATGTATTCTAGCCGTAGTAAAGACGGAGGAAAGATCAGCATCGATGACGCTGTGGCAAACCAGTTGGGATAGCTCTGCAAAGGGCAGGTGGACCCATAGGCTCATTCCCTCCATTCAATCATGGGCACAAAGGAAAATAGGAAATTGTAATTTTCCATCTTACACAGTTCCTGTCAGGGCATGGTGGCTATCGGGAATACCTCCGCATGTTTGGACACGATACCTCACCTAAGTGCCCCGAATGTCCAGACGTGAATGAAGACGCGGACCATGCAGTGTTCTACTGCACACACTTCAGCGAAACCAGAGCGAACTTGCCAACCCCGGAGGCACTCGTACGCTACATGACGAGATCTGAGAGCGACTGGACAGAGGTCTGCTCTTTCAAAGCTAACGTGCAGATTACACTACGAAGAGCTGAAGCTCGAAGAAGAGCCCAAGAGACGGCCTTACAGAATAGAGCATAATTGCTAACCAGCCCCACGTCAGTTCCGTGGGGAGAGTGGTCGAAGTGTGCAGAGGTGCGGTTTACGACTTAGGCCCGAGGACAAAGGAGAGAGCTACCAGTATCTTGAAGAAGATTCCACATCCATTGGTGCAAACCAAACGAAAAAAACCCTGAGCTTGGAGTGAGGATGTAATCACAAGTGCGGCGTCTAATTGATGAACACTTTCTTCCCACCTTCGCCACACTCTCAGACGCACTTAAGCTCCCCCTAGGGGCACAGTAAAATAATTTCAAAGCATCACCCCCGCGACGAGTGTACCCAAAAGTCTACCGCCCCACGGCCATCACCCCCGGCCAGTGTGCGATGCATTCGTGTTGAAAATATGATTAAGTGTGTACGAAAATTCTCTTAGTAACAATTTATCACTCACACGGTCACATCGGTTTGGGGGCGTGCGCATGTGTGTGTGTGCTAACATGACACTTCATTGCAATTTAAATTTACAACTCCTCTCACACATCCTCGTACCATGCAGGGGGTGGGGGTTGCATGAATCATTCACATCCTTTCCCTCCGACCATAAGAATGCACGGTTTTTCAGTTCTTCAGTTGCTGCTTCCGAATGCCACCCAAAAGCCACCCCCAGTCGTCGTCACCCAGGACAACCACTTATTTCTGCTCGGTTTTCCTTGGGCAAAAGTTTAATTCACTTATGGAAAGAAGAAAAGTTCCGCAGATGTGACAGAAAAATACATAGCAGAAGGGTTGCGAACGGAACACCACACAGGCGGTGTCCTCGAGAGAGAGATTCCAAAAGTGCTCGGAGCTGGAGTCTATTTCTTTTTTTTCTTGTCTTGTTTTGACACTCGGTCTGTTCTCATTTTCCTTGGATCATCACATTTTGTTGTACGTTAACTTCAGTTAAGGCCGACGATGGGTTTTTGAAAAATGGTTGTCTCGCAGCCGCTGTGTGTGTGGGGTGGGCTGTGAAATTGAAATGCATTAAGGGCCAAGGATGTGGAATGTAAAAGTAGGGCTTGCAAGAACTACTTAAATCTCTGGAAGTGCATCGGATAGTCTGTGCGATGGCGGAGAGGTTGTGGATGTGTGTTGCTTTTAGCGGTGATAAAGAATGGGTCGTTTGTTTGGACTGGTCTAGTTGTCAAAGGTGGTGGATAAAGCTCATCCGTTTGGTTGTTCACCCGTAGCCTAGAAAACGATTTAACTTTTAGAGCACTCGTAGAGCACAGGTCCTTTTGCAGGTGCGCCCATGGTGGCTTGCAATGGGTTGGGTGAACAGTACTTGGTAGAGTATCAGCCTTGATGCTCTGGTTTGACTACAAGACTCGTTCACGGTATGGAGTCGTTGAAATTGGGGGCTAAGCTACCAGAGGATCGCACGATGACCGACGTGGGATGATTGAAATGTCTATCGTCACTAGACAGCGCACGTTTTTTTAAGCTGCGACGGACTACTTTACAGCTACTACTTCTGTATAGCAAGATGGTGGCGCCACAGTGCGAGGTGCACCAAGGCTTAGTGTCTAGAGCCTGTGAAGTCCTTCCATTGCCATACCCTCTGAGTATAGTCAGGTATAGTCAGTAAGGGAAGACAGACACGTGGAAACGATGTACCTTTTCGCTGCGCTCTGCGACATTGCTCATCTGAGTCATCTGATTTGAAGGAATTACCCTTCAGAACCACAACGAAACGGCGCTCTGAGCATATTATTCAAATTGACGATGGTGTTCCTTCTTCCTCTTTGACTCGCGCTACAGTCCGGGGTGGACCTGGGCCTTAATGAGATGCCTCGTCAGCCAGCACGATCTTTCGCCGGTTGCCTCTAGCTGCCACCAGGATGGTTGAGGTCCTTGTCCACTCGGGTGCTCAGTTCGAGGACATCCCCTGTTGCGCTGTCCCAATAGCTCGGTATCTAAGACTCTTCGGGCTGGAACTCGTGTCCATCCGTTCTATACCACCTAAAGCGTTGGATCCGAAGACGCTTATTTAGCCCGTACAGTTCGTGGTTTTATCTTCTCCCCCAGACGCCATCAACGCAAACAGGACCAAACATCGCACGCAGAACTTTTCTCAAAACGACCAACAGCTTCTCCATCCGCTTTCAATAGCGTCCATGTCTCTGCGCCATAGAGGAGGACAGGGATGATCAGAGTGTTATGTAAAGTCAGCTTGGTGTCTCAATTTCCTCTTGAGCCCAAAGAAGCAGCGATTGGCAAGAGTAATTCTACGCTTGATCCCGGTACTGGTGTCGTTGTCCCTATTTACTTCACAGCCGAGGTAGACAAAGTTCTTGACTACCTTTTATGAGGCTCTGTCCGCGACGTCGATGTTGTGCATACTCTCGTGATGATAGCATGTACTTTGTTTTGCCCTCATTCACCGCTAGACATATTTTAGCCGCTTCCGCTTTCTTCTTCCTCGATAGTTGGCGCAGTCAAAGGGGTCTCCTTTCTTGTGGACCGGACAAACGACGCTGACATTGCACTCATAGTGCATGCCTTCTTCCGACCATATCTCACAGCTGAGCTGGTGCATGCGCCCAACCAGATCATCACCAGCTGCCTTAAACAGATCCGCGGAGAGTCCGTCCGGTGCAGCAGCTTTTTTCAACGTCAGTCTAGATCTTGGCATCTTGACTTCGTCTAAGGGGACGAAAGTTTTGTTCATCATCATCCAAATTGCGTGAATCACACGGGGAGCTATTTAGTCAGCGGTACTATTTCAGTAAGTACTCAACACACAAGTTCAGACAGACAGGCAGGCAGTCTTACATGCGGTTGGAAAGACAGACGGCAAGTTTATCGCAAAGAAAATCAGAAAAAAAGTCGGATAGACAATCGGATAGACAGTCGGACAGACAGTCGGCAAGGCTGTCGAAAATACACGCCGAAAGACAGTCGGAAAACCGCGTTGCCTCAATATTTTATCGCTTTTCTTGTCCAAAGAGGGTCATACTTTGGTCCTATTCCAAGAAGTCACCATCAAAACGTCATACTCGACAAGGGCCTTGTGGCAGAAGGAGCAAGAGGGCTTCGGATGAAGTGTGCCCCTCGTTCGTTAATGCCCTTCAGTTCTCATTTCCCACTATCCCTGGAACCACTTGACAAGTCTCAAAGGTAAGTCTGAGGATTCCTTGAATTGGAACCAGATCTCGATGAGCATCTCTTCGATGTCCATCTGACCATTCCCACACCAAGTCACCTCCGCCACTCGCAGCCGTAATAAGCTGATAGACTCTTCTCAGACCAGTCTGACCGCTGGTCACCACTCATCGGCGAATAAAAGAAAACTTCAACTGCAATAATTAGTTTCCAAGCGAGTCCGAGTCCTTTTTGGAATGAAATGCACAAACTTAAGACTTTTGCCATTCACGAGAGGAGTGTGCGTCTCTGTCCGTGGCTGGCCACTTTCATCAGCATCCACATCAACATCATCATCATCAGCAGCATCAGTGTCATCATCCTCTTGTCCTTTTGTCGTTTGTTTGATGAAGTTCAACGGAGTAAAAGGGATATTCACAACGGTATACATTTAATAATAAAGAGTGGCTATCATATTTATTCACTTTGCCGGCGTTTCTCCCCTTTGTTGGATCATCCCCGTCGGGGATGGAGACGGCAAACAGGGCGAATAAAGAAGGAAGACACAACTCGTTGGGGTTTTGCTGTCATCCTGCGGACTAAGTATTTTACGAATCGGTTAACTGAAGCTAGCCAACTGCAATCTAACTACGAGAAGGACGACGATGACGGCAATGAAGACGAAGACAAGGACGACAGTTTGCGAAGACGACGATGAATGGATGAGGGCTTATGGGAGCGAACTAGACTGAGTAAAAGACGAATGAATGTGTTCACTCGTCCCTACCAACAGACAGACACACACAGACGCGTGCGAGGGCGAGGCAGGGACGTGTACTTCATCGTGTGCAGAAGCGTTCAAGGCTGACCGAACAGTAATGCCGACAAAATGATTGCCCTAAATCAATTTAATTTCACCGACCGATGCGCATTATCGTGGTCGACTTTGGTCCTTTGTTTGATTTGAAGATGAGTGGCTGTGGATGCTCACATGGCATTGTGTGTGGACGGGAGTGGAATGACAGGCAATAAATCGGTGCACGTAATCGCCGGTTGGCGGGTTCACAGCAGTTTTGCGGGAAATTTAATATGCGGCCGCGGGAATTTAAGTGGAGTTCAATTTGTTCCTGAGTCACAAATAACCGTGAATTGATGTTATGTCAACGGTCTGTCTCCTGGAGGGCGTGCTGTCAATTTGAAATCAAACCTCTAACGGGCAGTGAATCATCTTTGCTAAGATAAACGTTGCGAAACTGAGTCAGTTCAAGACCTTTTTGGAATAGTCGTTCGTAACACGAGCCCACTCTCAGGTCAAATGAGATGAAGGGTAGCAGGGAATGACTGTAATCGAATCTTCACGAAAGATCAAGGACGGCTTTTGGCAGTTTCAAGAACATTAGACTGCATACCTGTTTGTGCAAACTTGCGGCATTTCTCGAAGAGTCATGCAACCTTCGTTTCTGTTCTCGAGAGGCTCAACTATCGATCGGTAATGCCAACGATGCCAAATGAAGGGTTTCTTCGCCAAACATCTAATCATGCTTAAGCCTGAGCCATGAATGTGGAGACTATGACGACACTGCAGAGCTTCCTTTGCCACTTACCCGCCTTTTCTGGGAATAGGTGGCTGTTATAGGCAGCCCATAGAGGGCCTGGGCCTAGTTTCTCAGCAACCACTCGTGTTGTACGTATAGCAAGTTCTCCCACAAGTGGAAGGGACCTACAGTTTTATGGCGACTTCGAACGGCCAAGTTTGAGAAGCTTTTTCTAGACAGAAAATACTCTTTGAGCATAGTCAGTGACTCGAAAAGGGTGGTGAAAATTATTTTTTGTTGCACAGACTAAGGATCGAATGTAAGTCGTCGAAATTGGGGTCGACGCACATACCCACAAAGCCACGCTCACAACCAATTTGGGACTATATCAGTGAAGATGATGATACGATAAATAAATTATCAAAATTGGTCGTACCCTACTAGCTCTTTTCTTTGAATGAGACATTCAAAGGGAGAACAGCTTCGATGCCATCCGAATTTGCACTTGAAAATCGGTCTATGCATCTATGAATGATTGATTCCTCAATGACGGAATAATACCGCCCATGAGTTCAATGTGAAACGGCTTGGTATTGAAACGCCATCTATTCATTTCCATGTACTCTCCTTTATTAGCTTAAACATTTCTAAGCCCACCCTCTTTTCGCCTCATTCAGGTGGAAAGTCAACCAACTTAGCAATCGAAATAGGAGAGGACTAGCTAGCGAGCACACTAGTTCGAAAGACTTGTTGGTTGAGGTCCACGTCCACCTCGGACTGTAGCGCATGAGTGCACATGCATTTCAAAATTCGGTAAAAGAATCCCTGTTCGGCAAGCGCTGTCGGCTTAATACGAAGTCTTGAAATCGAAAAGGACAGTCCGTACTACTACCGTTGTCCAGAGCCTGGAGGTCGCCCAAATACACTCTCAGCACTCACGACTCCTTAGTTTCTGAAAGTTCCACTCACACTTATATTCCTTAGCCTCTCAGCTCAACCATTCGACCCTCTTCACCCTTGATTTCATCAATCTCTGTTCGAGAGTACCACACACCCACCCCATCGGTCGTCCTATCACAAGTGAGATCTCATCCCAACAAGATTGATGTCATCACTTTGCTAAGCAAATTTCAGCCGAGATACGACGACAACACAAATTAACAGTCACCCCTTTCACGAGGCAGCACACAATAACCCCTATTCTTTTTCCGCACCCACCCCATCGACACTCTCTGCTGATTGATTAATCCGCACACAAATTAAAAGTGTTCATAAATTAATCAAATCCCACTTCGAGTGCCCAATGATCCATCTCAAGTGCTAACGCTTCATTTCCTCCGCCGAATGCCTCCCATTAACCGCCCACACTCCGCGTCACCGCCGTCCTTCAGTTAACTCCGCTCGAACGATCCATAAAACAAATACCATAGCCGTCATCTTCGCATCGCAACTTCATAACTCAAGGCGTATTCAAAATTCATTCCAAACCATCGCCTCTGCGAGGGCTAAAGCTGCGACGACTCCGTCTCGTGTCGATAATAAATTGCCATCGCACGCAGCAGTTTTTGGCCCACTTTCAGACCAAAACTTGACATTGAACAGCATTTTTTTCTTTCTCTTACTTCCACGGTGGGTGGTGGGATGGGAGGGTAGTGGATCATCGGATTCAATCAGGGTATCTGGCAACCGACGCATCGCTGGCATAATTAATACACGTCCATTCCATTATCAGTAATATTCAATCTTTTTTGGCAAATAACTTTCGCGGGACATTAAATCCTCACCGCCCCCAACCCCCAGCTCCAACCCCTCACCCAGCAGCAGGGCACCCTGCTGGTCGGCCGCTGACGCTAAAGCTGAAGCAGTGGCTGGAGATTTCGTAATGCTGCAGCCGTTATCCGTTTAAGATCGCCGGGGAAAATTTATTACCCATTACTGCGAGAAGATAATGCCCGTCGCACTAATCCTTATTATCATTCGGGGGGGTTTATTACAGGCGAGGCTCCATAACTAACGCCCTGGCCGGGCGTATCTAAACTGTTTCGTGGTGCTTAGAGCGATTTCAAGCACCATAACATAAAGCCTGGACTGGGATCGCAGCACACACGTACCCCAGCGACGCGCCGCGCTCCACAGCATGCATGGCTGGGTTGGGTGTACGTGTGTCCTTGCCCGGATGTTCCATCATAGAAAATGCAAAACGATTAATCATGGCAATTCATTGTGAATTACGCTGCCGGAGGACATTTTCATCATTCGTCATATTGTTGAGGTCCTGTGCCGGTAATGATGCTAAAATGCTGATGTTTCCGCCACACGCCACCCTCCTGCTCACTTGGACTACTTCTGTTGGCCGTCAAAGTTGTCGTTCAAATGAATGGTTTATCATCAGCGTGCAGAGCTCCCCAATCATGGGGCATTTGTTTATCCTTGGATATTTAACTGTCTGTCTCGGGAAATGTATGCACGGCGATGTTTGGCTGGCGCTGGGCGGGTTGCAGTGATGCTGTGGCCGGATTGTGCGCTCTCGTGCAGTTTCTTAGCGCCAGCCTCCACCACCGAACTGTGGTTGGCTTCATTTGTCTTCCTGTCACATTTGTGTGGAGAGTTTTATTGCTTCGGGTGTTTTCATTACCTACTGCTGATGTCTTTCTTTCTTCGGTTCTTCGGCAGTTGGCAAGTGGTCTTGTTTTGGGGAACATGGGGATTGATGTGACAGAATGTACATCTCGATTGGATTAAACACACGAGTTCAGTCAAATGAAAGGAATCGCTTTGAAAGAAATGGTGGATGGCTTGTTGGTTTGATAGCCGCATTGGGAGCAGTTTGGCAGGGGATAGGCAGCTTCTTCAGTGTATGAGTGACTCTCATACTGTAGTGCCTTGAGCAGTCGAACTGAGAACAGCACATTCCTTTTCGGAATCAAATTCAGTGAAGAATTGGCTGTGATCCAACGTTTATGGCTCCCAATCGAGATGGCCCCTTGATAAGTTGCTGGACATTCTTTTACGTGCTTTAGGGGCTTAAACCTCTTGAGATTGAATGGCTGAGACAAATTGTGAAAACTCTCAATAGAGTTTACTCCCGCTCCGAATAATGTAAGTAGATGTCATTGAAACTTAACGAAACTTGACGAAACTGAAGGAAAGTAAGAAATGTGATTATTGTGATCATAACGGATGATATATATGTATTCCAGGCTTTCGCAGTCCCCACGCATGTGTGGCTCTTCTACTTCTATGCATTGCCCTCATCAGTCGAAGTGAGAGCAGCACATTTCCTTTGGAATCGAGTTCTGTGATGCATTGGCTGTGATCCAGAGTTTATGGCTCCCAATCGAGGCGGCCCCTTGATAAGTTGCTGAACGTGACAAGGTAGGGGCACTACCAGATTTTTAGATTTTTCAATCTCTAGGAATTGAATGGCTAAGCCATATTGTGAAAACATTCAATTATGCACGTAGAAATCGATTACTTTCGTTCCGAATAATGTAAACAGATGTTATTGAATAACTTAACGAAACTTGACGAAACTTAACGAAACTCAATGAAAGTCAGAAATGTGACTATTGTGATCATAGCGTATCATATTTGCATTCTAGACAGAACAATGAGTATTTACATCCTTCTCCTACGAGTAAAAGCATAAAATATGCCTTGGAACGTTGACATAATTTAGTCTCAATGACAGTTCCGAAGGAGAAGGTAGGCCAAGAATCAGTATCCTCTTCCATTTAACAGCCTCCATCTTCAAAATAGCCACTCGTCCTCGACTTAAGTACATTTTCTTGTCGTTTTCCTGGTTCGAGTAATAAAAATCCGCACCCCCATCCATCAGCAAAAGTGCCACCTCAACGAGAACCTCTGCCACATCCAGCGTCATGCAATGGGAAATGAATTTGTTGTCAGTAACCTCCTTAATTACCATGGGAACGTCCTCGGCTATGAAGATTGAAAAGTTTTCATTCAAAAGACGGTCATGTTGAGGCGCACCCCACCTCCGGGCAGGCTCACCGCCTTGATCCCTCAGAGACGGCCGAGGAACCTTTTCAATCGCAAAACGAAAAAAGAACATAAAAGGAAACGTCCTTTTCCCGAAAGAAGTGCTTATCACACCACTCAATGTCATCATTCATCATGTGCTCGCTCCGTGTCCACTCCGAAACATAATCTAGTTCGGGGCTGGAGGAGGAAATTCCTCAGTTGAATGACACAAACAGACCAACAAAGAAGAGAGAGAAAAAAATGAAAAGGATCAAGTATTTTATTACATCCCATCCCCGACTGAACCCCCGGGCGGCATTTGAACTTAACACTGGAATCGGAATTCATCTCCCGAAGTTCTGTATGAGGTCCTGCCATTGTCATCCTATTATTCACTTCACTTAAACCAAATGTGAAGACAAACAAGAAGGACGAACCGGAAGGAACATCTGAAGGATCTTTCGCTCACGTTTTTTAAGAGAAAAGACTCGTGTCCTCGTCCGTCGACTGCAACAAATCAATGCCATTGGGCGCTGGGGAATCAGGAAGGACGAACCACGGATAGGACACAAATAAATAAATCAATTCAGCTTCGCTGCGAGGATATGAAATTGAATAAGTTTCCCCAGAAGAGGTTATGATTTGTTGCTCGAAGATATGGAAATTCGAGATTTTATCCACGAAGTGGATGGATGGATGGTTCGGATTGAAGGTTCCTTGTGTGCGGCGGCACCTTATCGATGGTCCTGTGGGAGTGGCGCGTTTTTTTTTCGTGATTTTTGCCACGAAAACATTTTCTAGTGGTTCAACATGCGTGTGATCCTATTTGCATAAATTTCTTTCTTCTCGTGATTTTCCAAGTGAATTTACGGGATGGCTGATAACGATGAGATGGTAACAACACGCGACAGGACAGGCGGCGATGAAGTGACGTGAATTTATAGCGCAATGCGTGGGTGACAGGAGTGTGGTGTCATGGGGTGGGTGGGGTGTTATGGGAGCTCAAGGCGATGGAAGCGACTTGATTTTCAATAGAAACGCCTACTGACTGTGCCATGTTTGCGAGTGCGGCCTTTACAAGCAAGTAGGCGGCAAAGGCACCCAGGACACAATAGAGAAACCCACACATAGCAGAGCCTCAAACCGAGCTGGATGGTAACTCAGCCTTCTACCTGTCTTTGTAAGGATACAACAGAGGACCGAACATATAGCTCAGCTCCATTCCGGCCCGAGCTGTGATTCAACTTTCTACCTGCTCTTGTGACATCCCCATAAAAACCACTCTGCAGGTGTATTCAAAGACGTTTCAAGCGTTATCTGACCTGCCAGCCCGAAGGCGCTTACTCCGCTTCACCAGCAATCCCGCAGAGACCTCCCCATTCTAGTGATACAATCCCCTCGCCAACACTTTACCGAACTTCGACAAGCCCTAGGGCACAATCTCGAACTCCACACAGTCTCCCACCACTCAGGCAACCCTATCGCAAGGCACTTTGTCAATCAAAACCCAATAAAAATCTCAGCCCCCACCAGCCGCCACGAGCTGCGAGGGCAATGAAAAATGTCCAAATGGCTCTATGAACATCCGCCACAGATGTTTAAATCCACCGACTGGAAAATTTATCGCGGCAAACAACTACAATCGTGTCATAAATCAACTTACCCCAATGCGCTTAGGGAGCTCTCCCACCCTCCACAGCCACTTTTAAAGGGATACCTCAACTGGCAAAAAAAAAACAACAACTCCTCGACGCCTCGATGATGTGTAAGGTGAAACGAATCAGTACACAGCGTGAATCCTTTACCTCCAAACCAACCGCGCCCCCAACCGCCACTCAGAGGCCATTGAAATTTCCACGCAGATAAACAAAACAGAAGAGAACGGAACAAAAAAAGTTCAACAATTCGAAATCGCTTGGAAAATTTATGAATCCTCAGATAAGTCAGCTGCCGGAGTCTGGGGGCGCGTTGACTCGACGGGGCAACTTTTGTGGATTTTTGATTGCTGAACGCGGGTGGAATTGGAAATCCGTGCAACACAACACAGCCGATATTTAATCGATTGCGGCCAGGACTGGGTAGCCTCACACTCCCCGGCAACAATTAAAAAAAAAAAAAAAACCGAAAAGTCTCGGACTCGATGATGATGGAGACGGTCCCTACGTGATGGCTGAGCAGGGCAGCTCTGGGGAATAATTCATTTCATTTCATTTTTTTTTTTTCGCTGATAAAATTGGATATTGTTCGTTTAATTGGAAGTGGAGGGCACGTGTTTCCTTGAAATCCTCGAAATGATTTTCATTATTTTCATTACTGCTGGTACGGCGGTCGGTGGCGTGGTACTTTAATGAATTAAATGGAAGGCTTTGCGCGATTGAAGGGTGACTGGGCTGATAGCTGACATCACATCGTCTGTTGGGAGGCAAAATCAAGTGAATTTCCCTCGGGCGGGTTGAAAAATGTGCCCGAAATCGTCTCCAGATGGGTTCTGATTTTATGATGTTGCTTGTCACTGGGAGGAGAGTGATGAAAGGACTGGCACTTAAAGTGGACATTAACTTGTGAAGAGCTAACAATTTTCGAATGGAAGAGTGGACGTTTTATAGTACCTTCTGTATTTTCGTCCTTCTGTCCTACTCTCGGTCATCCTAACCGTTGTGCCACGAATTTCTAAGCTAGCTGAGGGATTTGCATGCACTTGATGCAGGAGAAATCAAAGACCATTTGTTAGGCGCCCTCACTCTGTTCGTGTTGTCCAATGGAGAACTTCTTCTTCTTGGCTGCCGCTACAATCCTGGGTGGGCCTGGGCCTCTGCCAGTATGCTTCTACATCTAGTCCGGTCTTGTGTTAGTTACTTCCAGCCACGCACGTTTAAATCATGCAGGTTCCCTTCTAGCTGCGTGCGCCACCAAAGGCGTGGTCTTCCTTTACCGTGTTGTCCCTCGGGGTTGGAGTCGAAGACTTTCCGGGCCGGAGCATTGGTGTCCATTCGCTCTAAGTGACCTAGCCATCTGAGACGAGAGATTCGAGCTCGTTTTAAGCTGTACCCGTACCGTACAGTTCCTCCACCAACACCATTCGTACATACGGGACCGAAGATAATTCGAAGAACTTTCCTCTCGAACCGACCAAGAATATCCTCGTCCGCTTTAGTTAGTGTCCATGCTTATGCGCCACACAACAGGGCTGGGACTATCAAGGTCGTATATAGGGATATCTTGGTCCTTCCCCTATGTAGATATATCTTGGTTCTTCGAGAGATGGCTTTATTCCTCAGTGCTTTTCCAAGTGCGAAAATGCAGAGATTGGCCAACGTGATCCTCCGTTTTATGTCCGCTGTGATGTCAATGCTTGTATTAACTACGGAGCCTAGCTAGTCTAAGTTTTCCACAACTTCCAAGTTAGAGCTGTCTATAGTGACGTTTTATCCAAGACGTTGGTGGACCTTTTTCGTTAACCACATACTTTGTCTTACCCTCATTAACCGCAAGCCCCATCTTGGACGCTTCTCTCTCCATGCTCACAAACGCCCCACTGACAACCCGTTGTGCTATCCGATGATGTCATCGGCATATTCGAGCAGTTGCACAGATTTGTGGAAGATCGTGGCTCTAGTGTTGACATTTGAGTTCCGCACAATCTTCTCGAGAGTAATTTTAAAAAAGTCGAATGACAGTGCGTCGCCTTGTCTAAATCCTTTTCTCACATCAAAGGTCTCGGTACAATCTTTACCTACCTTGACGGAGCATTGAACGTTCTCCATCGCCATTCTGCAAAGACGGAAGAGTTTTGCAGGGATGCCCAGACACGTCGCTGTGTAGCCCGTCTCGTGTGTAGCGTGTGTAGCGTAATGCAACACCACTCACACTATTATACCATTCCTGATAAGTGCCAGACGTTTTCGTATATCCCGAGTGTAATTTTGTCGAAAGAATGCGAAAGTGCTGGTGACACCATTGCCAGGACCACCATATGTACAAAAAGTGCACATTTAAAGGGCGCTAAGCAATTAGGGGCGCAATCTGAAGGTGGGTAAAAGTGGTCATTCAGCTCAGATACTGAATGTGAGGTGTGTTCTTAAGATATCTCCAATTCAACCTGAGAAGTTTAAAGAGGACACAGAATAGTTCATTATCCTTTGCAGAGCCGTAATGAAGTGAGTTGAGAAAGGGTCTACCAAGCGTTCGTTGCATGGCTCCAGCTAGAGCCAAATTTGGCAAGTTCTTCTCCTCACCTGTATTGTTGCAACTGAGACAGCGTGTGTTGTGTGGGCCTATCGGTCAGTTTTCTGTTCAAACCGCCCTCAATCAAGTTAATGCACGTCGAGTTCGCCTAAGGAGATCGTTTGCTTTTGATCGTTTTTAACTAGGCCGTCAATTTCTCGATGTAGTACATTAAGTCAATCGGCCCCATCTGAGGCTAGCTATTTCAAGAAAGTGTGTAGAGATACTAGCCTTTGCTGCTTGTATGGGCTTGCTCCTCGTCTTGCCTCGGCTAATCTGAAGAATGGAAGGCTATAGGTAGGGCTTGCAGAAGGCTCATATGGGTCCGCCCAGGCTGACAGCACACAAAAACCCTCAAGAAACAAGGACCACCTCAAGATGACATTAGGCGGACCTTGGTTTGAAAATCTTGCTGGTATCCGGTGCGGATTATAGACACCCGTCCAAGACGTGATCCACCAACCCCCTACCTCAAGAGCTACATTTAACTGCTAGCTAGGCTAAGATAGGTTTTGAGTATCACTATATGGCGCACTGATTCCAATGTAGGCCCGTTGTACAGCCACGTGGTTTAATAACATGGGGTTGGCTTCAACACTAAATCGTGACAGAGATGTGGGGGTCTTTAAAGCAGGCTGATTATCTTGAACTATATGATATTTGGATGTATCAGCAGCTTATGAATGCTTGCAGGCAGATGGTATTTGACTCACTTGGCGGTACCAATTTCATATTTAATAGATATTTCCTCGAGTAAAATTCGGAAGTGGAATGTTCGCGCAGTGTTACTATCATTCGTATTGCCGGATACTGGCTCGAGCGTGACTACTAGCAGTCCTATATCGTCCCGTAAAAGTTTTTGAATATTACCCTTCCCGTTCGCATCTACTCTAAAGACCTGAAAGACGAAACAAAAAATTTGACATTGCATGTGGAAATGACTCTCTCGCGTCTTTAAAGTGGCTTGGGAACGCAGGGAGACACCTAGCGATTGGGAAATAGGGTTGATTGTTCCTCTTTTCAAAAAGGGATTGCTCCAACTACAAGGGCATTTCACTTTCAAGTCTCCCCGGTAAAGTCGACGCAAAGGTGTTAGAGAAGCGCTCTAAAGCTGTGGTCGGTTCCAGGCTGCGACTTTGAAGTACAACCGACTTTTCACACTAAGAATGGTACTCGAGAAGGCTTGGGAGTATGTTTAACCAATTTACAGCTGTATTGTAGACTTAGAGAAGAAATATGTGTAGAGTGGCAAAACAGTAGTACCTACGATGAGGTGGCTTCCCTGTGCATGAGAGAAGACAGAAAGAACAGTCAGTCGGCAGAAGAACTTTCGACGAGCAGCAAGCAATTAGAAGACCATCTGACGTGGGTGGTTTTTTTACTCGTTTTTTCAATAAATTTAATTCGTTTTGCTTATAAATTCCTCTTTTATAATAATTGATCTTACAAACTTTTGAATTACTCAAAAAATCTTGAAATAGTCTTACATCTGATGAATTGGATGATGCAGCGCAGCCGATGTGAGGAATGCTGCACATTGGGAGAGTTGAGTGTAGTCTTCTGCACTTTGGTTGATGATTTGGTCATCCTCACGTCCACCAGGTGGAAACCCATCGCGCACCCGATAGGTAGTGACCATATGCACAGATGTGGGATTTATATCAACGTGGACAGATCAGGGTTCCAGAAAACCTGCGCAATGCACTCCACATGTGACTGGATGTCCTATTGATGGTGGAGATGTTTAAGTATCTCGGGGGCTTTTTGATCTGAGGACAAATTCACAGACTAATCCTGTGGGATTGGGCAAGTTGGATCAATATTGAAACAGCTTGGCAGATATGTAATCAGAAAGATAGAGCTCGGTGCCAAAGCCAAGCTAGGAGTTTTCAACACTCATAATGCTGCAATAATGGAAGCTAATAGCCCTAGCCATATACAAATACGACGCGTAGAAATGGCATGTAGAATTGAGAATAAAAAATGTCATTGCAGGAGCTTGGTATTTTAAAATACAACATTTCTTGGCTGAAGCAAAATGGGGCAAAAAACAGTCGCTGGATTCTGATACACAATGTCCAAGAGAACATTTTAAGTCACATTTCCAGGACATTTTGAATGCATTTTGAAAGCCTACGCAAAGTTAGAATTCAGAGAATAAACGGATAAGCCTCAGGTCTTCAAGCGGCAATTACTGCCCTGTCCTGAGGTCGAACAAGGTTCAAATTAAGAGCTTTAAGAAGATAGCTTTCGCAGTTACTTAACACGCACGCGATGAGCAGCTGTTATTTTATGTTCTCTTTTCACATTTCATCCCTGCTTGTGATGTCACGGTAAATACCGTTCCCACGACTTTAATTTTTGAATTAAGTTCTGCTTGATGTGCAAAGTAACACACTTTGAGGCAGTAGATGAAAATGCATGTTGTTGCAGGTCCAGGTCCACTCGAGCCTGTAGCACCACACTAAGAACAACACGAAGAGGTGAACATGATTTAAAATCAAAGAAAACCACCTCACATCTCCGACAAGGGATTCAGTGTAAGCTGAGTAACAGCTGCACCCCGTCTGCAATTCCGCAAATTACTTTTAAACCAAACTTTCCTCGATAATCCTGTGAACAGTTCGTTTTATCCACCTACACCACACCCAAATGCAGTGCATTCAACGAAACACTGATTCCTCTAACAATTCGCGTCAATTCAGACCGTTGTCGTCGTCGTCGTCGACAAGTGGAAAACTAACTTCAAAAACTGCCCAACACAATCCTTAACGACCTCCGTTGTAGTTGCATGAAACAAAGTAACAAAGTACCGGATGAAATTTTATTCCCTTCACCGTCCAAGCGATCGACCAGCCAGCACAGCGCTCCGCTTCGCTTACTCCAGCCATCGACTTCCTTTTGTTTTTCGGTTTCACAACTGAATTGCAAACCGAAAACTTTGCAGTCCTTGTGGTCGAAAGTTGGAACAAGAACTAAGTCAGCAATTGCAGCCAAACGAAGGAAGCGACGCGGCGGGGTGGCTCGGCTTGGCTACAACCACAGCAGAAAACAACGAAATAATGGATGGTTTCTTGTTCTCTTTTTTTTTTTGACAATACTTGGGGCGAGGCACCACAGAAGTTTTGGGGCCATCGCCATCATAATCATCATCGCGCGTCAGTCGTCACGATGTCCCTGCCGTCGTCCTGTATCAAATGTCAGCCTCGATTTATGTGACTTGTCATGTTCGGGGGTAAAATAAATATCAGTGTCACTTTTAGCATTCCTCACGCTTCCGGCCCGGGACTGACGTCCGGTTGGGCGGAGGGCGTCGCCACTGACCCTCCGTGGCAGAACTTGAATTTGGGTTGAATTTTTCGGCAAACATTTATGCCGCAAGCATATTTGTGCTGGAATTTTCGTCAATACAACCGACAATCAGTCGGTTTCCTGTCCGCACTCAACGCGCCCCACCTGTCAGCCACTCCCCACTCACGTGAACGCGAACGTGTACGTGGCGGACGGCCAAATCGACGTACACTTCAATTACAGTCGAAACAATGGCTTTGTGAGTGTTTGTGTGCACCGGGTGCAATAACTTCGCAACACAAACGATAACAGTGCCGAGGATTGCAACTCGAAGGACTCCCTCTGTACCATCAAAACCGAACCCATCGCCGTCACTGGCGCGCCGAGCCGCTAACCCGTCCACCATCCGCCAGCCATCTGCAATGCACTACAAGAATCGGTTTAAAAATGTTTCTATCCTGGGAATAGTGGCAATTGTCGGTTGTGTAGTTGTTTAGGATATCCTGTTCGTGTTTTTCTATGCATTTCACTGATTTTCCTGTGCGCAATAACGGTAACTGTGCGACGATGAGGTGCGGACGGCCGACGGGTGGTTCGTTTGAAAATTTCAAACTCTCCTTAGGGCGAAATTAAAACGCTGAAATAAATGTTTTTCGTTTCAGTGATATCCTCCGCCAGTCAACCAGTCCCGACGTACCACCCTCCACCCCTCCCCGTTGCTGGTTGTGCAACGAAGCAGCCAGAGAGTCCTCCTGCGGATGGATCGTGGGTGGCCCGACCCGGCCCGGCTGAATGCGAACGATGGGCGATGTGCACGTGAACAAATTCGCTGATAGCTGCTGAGATTGTTGTGCAATTTCTGTGTGCAAAGTTGGAAATTATTTTCCAATCGATTTTTGATCAGGAACACAACACGTTGGATTGTGCACCAGTCGGGAGGTCTGGGGCTACGTGCCATGTAACAACTAGGTATGCGCCTGTGATTGTGGGTCGTTGTCAGGGGTCCGGGGATGCAAGGGGTGGTGACAGTAACTCGTTGGGGGGTATTTTTTTCCCTGTTTTTTTTACTTTTTGCCTCAGTGCTTTCAGTGACGCAAGAGTCAGCAGGCGGGAGTGTGGGCGAGAAACTTATTAATTTTATCATTTTCCAATCTAAGTAGATGTCATTAACAGAATTTGAATGGGTTCTCTTTTCATTTGAATTGCAGAGCGGGCAGTAGGTGAATGGCTGTTGCGGACCAGCAGAATGGGGATGTTGACTTGTCATTACTTCTTAAGCAGTTTTTCCTTTGACTTCTTTAATGGTATGCATTTACCAGATGCAACCTGAATCCTTGATTTCTTTGATCCGCTGACAATTGAACGTCGTCCTTGATGTCTCTTAATTGGGTTTCAGAGATTCCATCTGGTTTGTAAAGCATTTGATAATGATAACCTCGATTTGCATAATTAAGTCCGTCGGTCCGACTGGCTGTCGCATAATGCAATGATTCTAGATTTATGAAGCAATCAACGTGACAATTCGGGATTGCATGCTGATGGCCTACTTATGGGTTACTGAAACGCAGTTCCTTGAGCGTCATGCATAGGCAAGTCAAGGGCTTGATTGCTTCACCTCCAAGGAATTGTCAGTCAATTTTCGAATCTACTACTAGACTAGCGCAACTTTTCGTTTGACTAAGGGCCCAATTTGGTTCCCCACCGAACTCCATTGGTTACCTTTGAAACTTAGTTCCTCGTTGAATTCTAGTATTTTATATAGCTCCGTTTGGAAATGGATCTTGGTCCGATTTGTCTGATTAAAGCTTTTAATTTTATTATAAGTGATTTTATATGACCTTTGCAATTTACATGATAGCAGTGAGCTCCCTCTTAGCAGACACCCATCTCAAATCTCACTGTGGACGGTCATGGATAGATCGTAATGGAGGTATCAATTGCAGGGGTGGCACGTGGCGTTGTGGGTATTTGCGTCGACCCCAACATCGACGTCGTAGGTTCGGTTTCTGCTCAGAGCGACAAACGTAATTTCACCTCTCACCTCTTTCGAGTCACTGACAATGCTCAAGGAGTATTTCCTGTCTAGAGAAAGGTTCTCAAATCTGGCCGTTCGGATTCGGCATAAAACTGTAGCTCTCTTCCACTCGTGAGAGAACATTAAGACGCACATCACGAGTGGTTGCTGAGAAGCTAGGCCCTGACCCTCTACGGGTTACAGCGCCACCAGACCTTGGAGTGATTTTCGATATAAAGCTAACATTCTCCATTCATATCAACCAAATAGTAGCTAGAGCTAATTAAATGTAAGCATTTCTGAAACGAACTTGTGCTCAATTCTCAGATTCCTTTGCTCTTAAGTCGCTGTACATGCCAAATGTACGTTCCATTATTGAATATTGTTCTGTTTCATGGTGCCCGTCCATTACGAACTCTGCTCTACACCTAGAAAGAGTTCAGAAGGCACTTAGACGATTTGTTTTTAAGCAAATGGAATGTAAACTTGATAGCATGCCTTCATACCAACATGTGCCTTAATTGGCTTGGAAGCATTAGATAAAAGACGAAGTGTTCATTGCATAATGTTTATTCATGATATTTGTTCGTACCGTATTATCTGCAATGAAATTTTTCAAAATGTGTTGTTATACGAAGTCT
>OU744318.1:14222947-14462187 GCA_916610145.1 Eristalis arbustorum
ATTATTCCAAAAATTAAGCGTGCGTTTTCCTTACTCGTGATTCTAAAGTTTTAGGCATTCATTCAATCGGTACTCGATACCGCATAGCAAAAGCAGCTGCGGACATTGTCGTCCAAGTTCGCTGACAAATAGAATCATCAACCAACTTGGTGTACTTTTCAATCAGTCCAAGGACTGTATCGCCCCACAAGGCGGAAGAAGACTATAAGGCCATGCAGCTTATGTTCTCTGTACACCCTTCAATGGCAATGTGATGTAACAAGGACGACCCCAGAGCAGCTTCATACAACTATTCCCTTGTCTAGCAATTATGCCACACACCTCCCATCATTAATCTTCATGCGTCAGATTCCCTCTGACATTGAACAACGCTTGCCAGCCAACCACACGACCATCCCTCCTCACCTTCCAAGCCAAAACTAAGCCGATTAGCTCGCTCCACTTCACACTCCCTGCGAAACTTTCAGCAAAAACCTTCAAGGAGTACCAAAACAAACAAAAAAACAGGAAAAAAGGATTTACACACATTTTCCACCTGCCCGCCACGGGGAGCAGCAGATACATCGTAACTCGTAAGCTATATCATCCGAAAACAAACTTACAGCCAACTCGAACAAGTCCCCGCAAGTACCTGCCCGCCCCGTTGTCAGCGTGCCAAACCAAACTAAATTTTTGTCACGTAGAGCTGCACCCCCAGCCCCGCCACCAGACTTCAGGCTCAATTCGAATCAAGTGGCCGCCCGGTGGGAGGTTCTTCTTGAAGTGCAACATTTCAATCATGTCACCAGCTTCGGAAACATGACACGAACTGCACGGGGCGCGGCGAAGGATCGTTACTTATCGCGTTTCTGGCATACGCGCGAATGGCTCTCCGGGCGAGTGCTGCCGCTGCTCGAACAAGATAAACACCGAGCACGCCTCCTTCATCAGCGACAGCCTCTGTGACATCACATGCAGGTCGGCAGTTAGGTCATGACGAAAGTTTAATTTATTAAGCTGCAGCCAGCGCTCGCGAGGACCCACGTTTGTGGATTTTCGAGACCGGAGGAGCGTTCATGATAATTTGCCATTACCCCCGAAGCGGTGGGGGCCCACCGCACACGAGCCGTGTATTCACCTGTCTCCCGAACGAGCTGGCGCTTATCCTGGCTCACAGCAGCACACATGCAGACCCGGTTTCGTGACTAGGTGCAGTTGCGGATTACCCGCATGTAGTTCCACATCCTGCCGAATCTGCGAGGGAAGCGGAGTCGTTTCCAAAAAACCCAACCAACGGACGGGAGAGGATTGTTATAATGACTTTAAAGTTCCGTGCTTGTCGTTTGGCGGGAATCGGAATCTCGCCACCCGCGCTGTGCCCCTCGACGTCGTTATCGCCATCACACCGCGGGAGCGCGCTGACGAGCGATGTTTAATGTTCGCTTCCGAGTAATAGGAAAATTGCATGTTACCAGGGAATCCCGGCAGTCGCAGTCTTCTCTCGCGAGACACTCCGCACACAGCACACCGCACACTGGCACGCATGCCTCGGGCCACCGGCGAGGGTAATTCTTTTCATTAAGCTCCGCGCCGTCGACGAACCAAAAAGGCCAGATAAAGCCAGAAATAGTGATGTGGCCAACGGGCCCGCCGAGGTGAGTGGATTCTTTCATGTTCTGTGGCAGTATTTCCTTCCCTCGACCGGAGCACTCTCACTGCTCGGTAACTTTTCCTTTCAGCGATATCCGCTGCTGGAGAGAAATATGCACAATCCGCCGCACCTCTTCGCAGGACGACCATGAATGTGTCGGCATGTGCTACTGCAGCCGCGCCGCGCCCGCCAGTGGTTTAAGATTTGCACCCGACCTGGTTCCTGCACAGTCCGTGCGTTCGCTGGATGCACAGTGCATGTAGTGTGCTTTTAGGCGCTTGCCTCTCCGCTGGGTTTTGCTTGCCTTGCCTCGGCCATTGTCGTTTGCTCGAGATATTCAACTGTCATAAACAATTTCCTCGCAGCGCCTGTGTGTATGTGGTGGGGTTTTCGAGTGCATCGGCGAGTTGGGGGTGCCGTGCCTGTGGCCCGTGGTGGGTAATTTAAAAATTTCCTGCACTCCAGGATCGGCTGGTGGTTTTTTCGCGTCTGCTACAGGCGGCGTCGCCGCGTGGCGGACGTGGGTGGCGTGGGACCGCGTTTATGATTACGTTGGCATTGTCGCTGTACGCGCTGTTGCTTGGGTGGCTGAGTAGGTCAACCACGCACAGTGGCTGTGAAGGGACAGCCCTCGGTAATTGCTTTGCCGGCAGAAGTTCGGCGTTTGCTCGCGTGGCTTAAGTTACGAGTGGTCGCCGCTTTGATGTTGCTCAAGTGGCTACTTGTCGCGGGGCTTAGATTGAACGGGGATGGATTACGTGGAGCTTGCATGTCAAAGCAGTTGCCATCCGTGGAGTGGCTGACAAAGTTTTTGAGCCCTTGCGTGGTCTTGTATGAACAGAGGTCCTTGTCGAGGCAGTCGCAACGGAAATGTTCCATCAAAGGAACGCAGGGTGCCTAAGCAAGCGAGAAACGGGGCGGCAATTGTTTGGGGAGAAGTTTAGTGCTCAAATCCAACGTTTCGTTGCGTCTCAGAGTACCCCGCCTGCCTCTCTGTGGGCAGACGCGACTCTGTGACGACAAATTATGCAAGTAAACACAGATTGCCTCCACCGTCGCTCTGCTCTCGAGTGGAAGTCGATAATCTCCCGTGGATACTTGTCATCGGCTTTGCAAGGACTTCCGTCGACTTACGTATTTTCTATTAAAACTTTTAATTTTCCTGCTGAGTCGCGACTGCCTCTTCCGTCTGCCGTCTCTCCCGCGCGGTCAATGTTTTCTCTCCGACGATTTACCCTTGTTAGCTGCGGATTACGGAGTGACATCCCTTCGCGGGGACACTCTCAAATCGCACAGAGTGTGCTTCATTTTACAAATAGTCACCGCCGCCGTTTTCTCATTTCCCCCGCGCGTAACGCACAACACATCACTCTCGGGGAACAGCGTAATTTTTCAACTCGCCCGCCCCCACCCCGTCGGCCCATTCAGAGTCGTGTCGCCCAGACGTACCTTGAGGCCATGTGGCCCCGAGTGCTTTGCTGCATTTGAGATAAACAATGAGATTTCACCGCCAATGATAAATATGGATTACTCTGTGAACCTTTTAATTTTGAAATCCCACTCGAGTCGGTTTGCTGTCGCTGTGGCGAGGCGGGGGCACATCCGCGAATATTCCATCAGGCGGAGCACAAAAGTTAATTTCAGCCAAACCCCAGCCCCATTTCGTGCATGCGATGCTGCTGTCCCTGACAGATAGCAGATCATTTCGTATGGAACTTCATCTGCACACACGGAGATACTTTTTGTGAGGGATTTACAATTTCCCCTGCTGCTGTTGGTGTTGCTGTTTTCTTCTCGTTCAGTCGCCTCTGCTTTTGGTGATTTATGTGACAAGTCGCCGAGATCCCTTTCCACGCGTTCATTATTTGCTCGGCGCTGAGGGCGCTGCTTGGCTTGCAGGAGGTGTCTGTGAAGTTTTCTGTTTTTTTTTCCGGGAAAGATGGTGGCGCCTCACTTTTCGTATTTTTGTTTCGTTTTCTTTTGCTGATGTTATTGTTGAGTTGGGAGTTTAAAGTGTTTGTCTGACGTCGGGGCTGGTTGTTGGTTGTCGGTGATCTCTTTTTGAAATAATACTTGAGTTGGAATTCAAATTGGACAAGGAAAAACATTAGCTGGCGATTATAGGAGCAAAGCTTCTTCTGGCGGTGATTCACGTAAGTGTGGCTTATCAACTCGGCAGTGTCTGGAAGATCAGGTGGAACTTTCGCTTGGGCTCAAGAAGTTTTCATGCGGAAAAGACTTTGTAGTTCATACGGTGAAGAGTTTCAAAGTTAAGAGGTGTTGTGTTTTTGAAAAATGCACTAGAGGGCACATGTTGCATCCGTTAGAGACCCTTCTTACTTTGAAGCAAGTTAATTGAAAAAAAGACTCTTGGCAAGGAAGTTACACATTACTGGGATGTGGTCAAGGGTTTATTGGAGGTGAGATTCTTCTTGTCAGTCGTCTGCGTCCAACAAAGAGCTTGTTAAGTGGTAGAGAAAGCTTCTTTAGAATTTATAGACGTAATCAGTGCTAGCGAAAGTGTGATTTGTTTTTGCAACAGAGCATGAATTGCTTTCTTGACCCGGCTTTCTATATTAGAATTCTAGGTGAGCCTGAGATCCAGCAGGTCTGTCTGAACGTTTTACAAAAACTTTGTTACGTCGGCTGTTGCGCTGATATCAATTCTGCCTGGATTGTGTTCCACGACTTTTCGGTGACACACTGCAGCCATTTAACAATGAATTTTTATACTTCAATGCTGCACCTCTGTCGAGTACAATACTCAGATTGTACATCACCAGAACAGATTCCTCTGGGATAGTAGTATGTACATTCTTATAGCTCATGAGAATGACACATTTCGGTGGGTTGCGTTTAAATTGGTTTGTTGGTCCATAATAATAATAATATGGGTGGCGCTACAGCCCATAGAGGGCCAGGGCCTAGCTTCTCAGCAACCACTCGTGTTGTGCGTGCTATTCTTCTCTCACGAATGGACCTACAATTTTATGCCGACTCCAAACGACTAAGTTTGAGAAGCTTTTTTCTAGACAGGAAATACTCTTTGAGCATTGTCAGTCACTCGAAAGAGGTGGGGTCGTGAAAATTATTTTTGTCGCTGAAAGCTGGAATCGAACCTACGATGTCAAGATTGGGCTCGACGCACATACCCACAACGCTACGGGCCACCACTGTTGTTGGTCCATACTTATTCGGAAATGAGGAATATTTAATCTTCACTGCGAACGTAAGGTGTCTTGCTTGTAATCAAAGTCTTTTTGGACCTCAAATCGAATGTGTTCCACGAAGACTATGAAACATTTCATACAACACTTGTTATGTCAACGATTGTGGTAAAACTATGTACATAGCCACTTATCACTAAGGAATCATATCACGGATCACGTATAGCAATGGTTTTCTTATGCTCGTGCTTGCTTAAGTACGGTCCGACCATATCGCTTTATACACAATCCACAGTCAAGTTGAAGCACTAGTTATCGGTTTCCAGTTTGAAAATATTTCAGACGTCTGTCTACACAAATCCAAAGCCACTAAAGGATGTCGTATGTACTTAGTTGGTCGGAGGACCCCTACTTGCCTCTAGATGCCTCTATAAGTTGATCGTCAAAGCATTTAAGAATCCACTTAGCCATTGCAAATGAAGTCCTAATCTTAAGTTCACTTGGCAAAACCTGTGAGACGAGTACCCTTGATCTAAGATTGGGTACCAAGCCCTAAGGTTTGTCGTTGACAGCTGTTATACGAGCTCTTTATGGTTGGGGACATAGGTGATGGACAATTTCTTGGGCAACAGTGGTACTAACTCCAGCCAGCCATTCCGTGCTACTTGGTGCGTTCTCCTTTTAGAGCAGATCCAACATATTCACAGCCAGAGTACAGTGGGTTTTTTTCAAGGTCAGGCCGCTATAAAATCGCTGGACAATGTAATGTTTTACTTTCTTTACTGTCTCTTAACGATATGGCTGAGCATTTTAACATTCACCTCATGTGGGTGCCGGGACATTGTGACATACCAGGAAACTGCAAAGCCGATGAACTCGCCAGGTGCGGTACAACCTCATCCCCCATCCTCTACCATCTTTTAAAGATTCACACAATGAAGACCAACAATGGCAAATGGCTAGAAAGCACCACCTGCCTTAGAACAAAAGAAATCTGGCCATCACTCAACCTAAAACGGCCCTCAGTCTACTCAGAGTCAGCAAGCACTTACTTAGAACTCTCATAGAAGTCATAACCGGACACTGTGCAATTGGCACTCATGCTCACAGGATGGGTGCCCCATGATGATTTCTGCAGAAGCTGCATGGATGAAGAGGAGGAAGAAAAATGCATACAATGAGCTAAACAGAGCCAGCATAGGCCAGCTAAATCGCTTCACTACAAGCACCAACTGGTTCCGATGTTAGAAGAAGTCAATCCGCGTGGTATCACAATGGGCGTACTCTGGCCTAATTGTGACTGCCTTAGTAATCAGCCACCACAACCTAACCTAACCTATGATCTACAAGAAATGGTATACGGTGAATGTTCGATACGATATCTTGTGAACAAAGGCCTCTTTGCTAAAGGCATTGGAAGACTGCTTTGACTACACCAAACAACCTCAACGTCTATAACGCAGATTGAGCACGATGATATTAACACCAGGCACTCATCCATCATTCCTGATCTCGGCCTTTCCGTTTATCAACGATGTTTATCTTTCCCGAGAACTAAGAGGAGATACAAATTCTTTTTTATGCCAAGTTCGCTGCCTCAATTTATTCAGGCTAAACATCCAATAGACAGGTTGGGCGATGTCAGATCAATGGGATGTCAGCAAATTCCTTGAGATATCACAAGTCGGACCACTATCACTGATTGACAACTCCAGTGGTAGTAACGGCAATTTGATCCCACAAATGGTGATTGGATCAGAATAAAGCGTATTAACTTGGCTTTTCCTGGGATTCGTACCGGAGACCCCTCTCACCAAAGTCACGCAATCTACCAACTGTGTCATTCAGGTCGCACATGATCCTAGGTAGTCTTAAGTTCTGATGTATCTGCTTGTTATTTTTGTTTGTCCATTGGAACTCCTCACAATCCCTTCGGCAAAGCTCAATATTTTGCGGATGTGAAACCCATCAATCTGATCAAGTCTCTCATAGCCAAGAGCCAACTGCCCCGTTCCAAAGGATTGGCCAACTCTTATGAGACAAGATGTTAGCTACAATTTAAGTGTGCCACTCAAGCTTACAGGATGAAGCTATAAACGCCCCCACTCTCCATTCAACGTAAACGATTTCCCACAGTTTCGACCGCACTAACGACCACCCGTGTGTGGGGAAACTCAGCTTGAGCGTTTTAAATCCTTAATTGCTCGTTTTAAAGTCCTAATTGCCCAACCTGTAAGCAGAGACGAGCAGGATAAGTTTTGATTAAGTTTTCAGCGGCAAATCGCAGCCACCCCGATGGCTCGTGTAACTAATATCACCACCAATGTGTGTTTACGAAAACAATTACCCCCTTCAAAGGAGGCCGCACGCCCATGCAGCGACGACGACGACGTCGACTTCGTTAAGCTCACAAATCGTCCACACGCGTGTGTGCGTGTGTGTGTGCGTGGAGGAGTCCCCTCCTCATCGACGGACAGGCGCTCTATTGAAATCCCCCATTGTCCTGGATATTGAAATTTTTAATTATGCGCCTACGCTCCTGTACGCTTGTTTGCAAATAGAGGTGCAGAATTACGTGTAGTGTAAATATTTACGTTTAGTCCTGTCCTGCCCGCCCGCAACATTCACTTTCGGCCCGGGCGCGGGCGGGCGAAAGCAGATCCCTTTCAAAGGCACTTCGTGCACGCCATTCACCGCCCAGTTGGCGTACACACCGCAGCGCGTGAGGTAGTTTGGAGTCGAATTAATTCGCTGACAGGGACGGAAAATAAACCGAAACAAAACGGAAAAAAGACTCGAGCGTGCTTCATAATTCAGCGATAAAAAGTGAAACAAACAAAACGAATTGGAACGCGGCAGAGAGCAAAGGAATTGAAGAAACGCGCCGTAATTATTCCCCGCCAGTGGTGAGCTCGCATATTCTTACCAGCCAGCCAACGCGGCTGGTGCTCAACCATTCGAGCGTCTATGCGCGGCTGGAGGCGTGGATCAGCCATGGAAATGCGTTTTTAATGAAAGTCCTGAAAATGGATACACATACGGGGCTTCCGGAACAGCCGCCTAATTGGTATGCAGTTAATAATTGAGGATATTAAGAGTAAATCCCTTTTTTTGCGTTGTGCATGATGGCGCATCAGCATGCAAGGCGCTTATGGGTTTTTAAAAATTTGTAATCCTTCAAGTTAAGTAGGCCATCGACGAGAATACTTTCTGCGTGACTGAAGTGCATTCGGCTGGGAACGGCGCGTTTCCGATTGCAAAGTGAGCAGCGAGTTGTTGATCTGGTGTGGGTGGCCGGCGCTTGCGGGGGGTGTGATTTGTTCTACAACAGAACAAAGTTGCACAACAGAACAAAGTTGCAATCTTGATAAGTGCTTGTGTGGACGGGTTGCAGTCAGCTGCACATTGTGATTGGTGTTTGAATTTAATTAGGCTGCGAGGGTGTCGGGCTCTGGAGGAGAGGGTGCGCAGTTGTCTGTGGTTGGGATGAAGAAATGTGCTCAATGGGTGATTTGATCAAGTGAGTAAGGCAAGAGATGCGGAGCGTTGACTATTGAATAAGAATAGATCCACCGAACAGACGCATTGCACTTTTTGGAGTGTCAGTTTTTGCTTTGGCACGTAATTCAGTTACACACAGCTCTCACAGATCACATACTTTTGTCTGTGGTGATTAAACGCCATGAGACCAGCCAGGAGTTAGTAGCCCATGTAGCTGATAGACAGTAGCCAAATAATCAGAAAAAAGCTGTCATCAGCCACCAGCCACCATACACCAGACATCATCCACCAGACACCAGACACTAGACAACTGACAACAGACACCAGACACCAGACACCAGACCAGACACCAGACACCAGACACCAGACACCAGACACACACACCAGACACCAGACACCAGACACCAGACACACCAGACACACCAGACACACCAGACACACCAGACACACCAGACACACCAGACACACCAGACACACCAGACACACCAGACACACCAGACACACCAGACACACCAGACACACCAGACACACCAGACACACCAGACACACCAGACACACCAGACACACCAGACACACCAGACACACCAGACACACCAGACACAGCAGACACACCAGACACACCAGACACACCAGACACACCAGACACACCAGACACACCAGACACACCAGACACACCAGACACACCAGACACACCAGACACACCAGACACACCAGACACACCAGACACACCAGACACACCAGACACACCAGACACACCAGACACACCAGACACACCAGACACACCAGACACACCAGACACACCAGACACACCAGACACACCAGACACACCAGACACACCAGACACACCAGACACACCAGACACACCAGACACACCAGACACACCAGACACACCAGACACACCAGACACACCAGACACACCAGACACACCAGACACACCAGACACACCAGACACACCAGACACACCAGACACACCAGACACACCAGACACACCAGACACACCAGATACACCAGACACACCAGACACACCAGACACACCAGACACACCAGACACACCAGACACACCAGACACACCAGACACACCAGACACACCAGACACACCAGACACAGCAGACACACCAGACACACCAGACACAGCAGACACAGCAGACACAGCAGACACAGCAGACACAGCAGACACAGCAGACACACCTGACACCAGCCATCAGTAACACCGTGCATTTTTGATGCGAATGAAGGCGTATAGGTCTGTCCAAATCATTTGCTCTAACTGAGTTGAAGAAATGAGGGAGTGACTCTGAGTCACCTAGCACTGAAACCCCATTGTGCCCTCTTACTATGTCTTTAACCTCACACAGTTTTTTATCACTTTAGACGGAATTTCTTGATAGTCTGCTCCTGTTAAAGCGATTCCATTAGTTGTTTTGTATTTGATTGGTGTCAGATTTGGACACGACTATGAGGTGTTCCATGGTCCTTTGATGGTCTACAGTGTCTGCAGTTTTCTGTTCTGCTATGTCCCATTTTGTATAGGCGGTAGTAGCATAGAAATTGGACTCTAGGTGCACCGTATAGTCTCTTAAGGTCAGCCTTATTTAGTTTCAGAGCCTCCTTGATTCTTCTGAGATCAGCAATCACGAATTCTCTGGAGTATGCAAGTCTTTTCTGGTTGTCTCACAATTGGATCTGTCATATAACTGTCGAGTTGTTAAAATATTTGTTACGTCCAGAAGCGGTAAAGGTTTTCGCCTAATTCAAGATCTCTATTCATTTAATCGTAGAGTGGGAGCGTATATTGCTACGACACTTGGTTATTCTGATGTGGCGCTAGCGGAAGTCTTAGGTCCATGGTCCTAGCGTTAGCTCGGTAGCCATTGGGACTAAGGTTCGAATCCCGTGGCTGCGTTCATCACTTTTTTTGTAGCGTCCAAGTTCTACTTTTTATGGTTCCATGACCTTGAGTTGGCTGAAGTGGTAATGGTAATTAGCGGCTCTGCAGATGGCCTGATGTTGTGGAGAACCGCAACTCTCCAAAAGGGAAAAACCAGCCGATGCGGAGGAAGGCCGAACCCATCCACTTCAGTCACAAACTGAACTCGTGGAGTATAGATAGTGCATCGGAAAAAAAAAGGAGTAGTGCAGTGTGGGTTTTTTTTTTGACAGTGGTTTAGTGGAGTTAATTTTTAAAACAAGAGAAGAAAGGTAGGAAGGAGTTATGTTTGAGCAGGAACCAGTTTGTTTATTCCACTGATTTCAGCGATTCGAGGTTTTTCCTTCCCCCACTATCAGATTGAAGAAGCTGTTGCACGTCGAGAAGAATTTGCGCCCGACCCGTACAGGAAGATAATTGCCGTCAAGAAACCGAGCGAGAGCGAGGAGACAATCGTGAATTAAGGCGACTCCGGAACGTGTCAAGCGGTATTTAACAACCTGAGGATTTACAGCATAAAGGCTAAATAAATCCAAGACCAGGGTATTTATATATATATTTATGTATTGTGGTGGGCAGCGAAGTTCGCGAGTATTAACCCAGGCGGTGACAAAACAAAGTATTGAACAGAAAAAAACATAGTTGCGATAAGCTTAGGCGGTGGCCGTGTGCGTTGGTGCGCGCGGAAATTTTCGTATCCGATCGGCGGAGACACGGTTCGAGTACGAGACGGTTCACTTGTGTTACCATTATTATTTTATTTTTTTTTTCTCTTTTTTTTTGGAGTTTCGATACATTTTTTTTTTTTTGAAATTTCACTGGATGTTAGTTTTAAGATAGATTAAGGAAATAATTGTATAGTTTTAAGTAAATAAAGATTGTGAACGAAACCTAAAAGCGGACTACCATCTTATTGTCGCGATTCAAGAGGTGGTTGATCGTACGGGAGGTTAATCGCGTGGCGCCCACAAATAAAACATTAAGACCACGGCCTTCTCCACGGCTGGTCAGGCATCCTCCCGATCGAGGTCGCGCGGAAGTGGAAAAATCGGTGTAACATATTGTCGATCAATGTTACTGCTTCCATGAATGGAAAAAGGCCCACTATGTGGGGTTTCGGTACCTTTCTTTGATAGTATATCTGACTTCCCATATCCTTCATGATTTTAATGTCATGGCACCCATATCAGTTTCAATCTGTTTTCCCCTGCCAGTGTGTTAACTATATTGTGACATTCCCAGACTGCCCTGGAGCTAAATGTGAAGCTGTTTACAGTTTTAAGCACAGCCTGACTGTCTGACAGTATAGATTTCTTGTATTTATCTAATTTCTTTTGTTGATGCAATGTTCTTCATTTATGGGGAAGAGTTCAGCTCAGATGATAGTGCATTCTCTGGGGAGTGGCACCTGTAGGTTACATATGCGGACCTATCATGCCTGCTCCAACTGCACTTTCTGACTTTGACCCGTCTGTCGCGATCATGGACTAATTATCAATGTAATGCACATTCGCCTGCCGCATACTCCCATAACAAAAATTAAAATTAACATGCCCCAGAATTATATAATTATGGAGAACATATAATTTCTTAGCACTGACGCTTGACTACAATTTCAAATGAACGATGACATTGACAAGCTTTAGCTGAACAACAAAGCACACACTTTGCCACCTAAACAAGCTCAGCACACCTGCAGTAGTTAAACAATGCTATTTCGGATTTGTGGAATCGTACCTAATGTACGGAATACGAATGTACACAATTTTAGATAATACTTCAAGCACCAGTCTTCAAAGAGTGTTAGAAACAACTGGACGCAACATCGATCATCACCAAGGTGATATGCAGACAGTACGCTTTCTAAGCATCCCACAGCTATATAACCTGGAACTGCTGGTGAACTTTGGCAACGACATCATCTACAGAAAGCTGACACAGCAGACAATTAACACCCAAGTAGACGACAGAAGCAGCTCTATGAAGTCCCAAGGCACTGCTACAAGTATGGCAGAAGAACGTTTAAAGTAGCAGTTCCGATGTTGTACTCAATGAACTTCCTTTGTAAAACATTCCTTAATTTTTTTTAAATTTTTGCTCGCATAGTTTTTATATTACTGTCATTTGTATGAATTTGAAATAATGGAGTTTCAACACTTTCATAAACGACTACATTTTTGTGATTAGTCTTCTGCAGAAAGGCTCTTTTGGCTTTGCAGTTAAAACTATGTACACAAACTTATGTAAACTAAAAATTAAAAATAAATTTTGGGTTCTGTTTCTGTTAATTCTGAGACAGGTGTATAACTTCTAGGTAGTCAAGGACTTCACTTACCTCGGCTCCATAGTAAATTTTACTTATAACATCAGTACCGAGATCAAGTGTAGGATTACTCTTGCCAACCGCTGTTTCTTCGGGCTCAAGAGGCAATTGAGTAATAGAGCCCTCTCTCGAAGAACCAAGTTGACTCTATACAAGACACTGTATCATCTGCTTTACGGCGCGGAGGCATGGACAATCTCGAAAGCGGATGAAGTAGTCTTTGGTCTCTTAAAGAGAAAAGTTCTAAGTGTGATCCTTGGTTCTGTTTGGTTTGTGACGGGATCTGGAGGAGAAGATTCAAACACGAACTGTACGGGCTGTACAGCGATATGAGCCTAGTTAGGCGTCTACAGATCCAACGCCTACGGTGGCTTGGTCATGTAGAGCGGATGGACACCACCGCCCGTAGAATCTTCGAATCCGAACCTGTGTTGCAACGCAACAGAGGACACCCGCGTTTAAAGTGGCGCACCCAAGTGGAGAAGGATCTCAACCAACTTGGTGTGCGAAACTGGAGACAGTTAGTCAGAGATCGCGCTAGTTGGAGAGGCTTATTGGTTGAGGCCTAGGTCCACCCGGACTGCAGCACCACACAAAGAAGAAGAATAAGGCAGGTGTTGTGAGATCGCTGAGCAATTCAATTTATGTGGTCAATTCATTAATATGGTCAACCTTTCTAGTTGTTCTGTTAGGTTGTTTTTTTCTTAACTTGAAGGTTCTTTGCACGGCTACAGCTTGGCCTCTGCTTGAAAGGCAATATGTAGTTGAGGTAGACTCAATAGAATTTCCAAGACTGCGGTTTGGAGAGATTCTCATAGCACTGGTTGTGCAAATGCACGCTAGCCTTTGTATTTTTCTCAGTTTACTTATGATTTGTTTTTGTTCGCATTTCTTCTATTATTTCTTTAATAACAGCTCTATAGACGCTATATGGCACCTATGGCGCTAACGCTAGCGTGCATTTGCCCAACCGGTGTTATGAGAACCTCTTAAAGCGCAAGTTTTCTTGGTTTAGCTTTTTGGATGACCCTATGTTTTTTCAGCTCAAGACGTTTTTGGGACCAAAGTGAGCTTTGATGGCCTCTCTGCATATGTTGTTAATGTGTGCGTTCTAGGAGAGTTTTTGGTCTAATGTGATCCCCAAGGTGGTGTTTCTTTGATTTTGAGAGTTCGAAGCGTGTTGATGATTCTTCTGGCGAAGTAGGCAAAGTTGGTCTTGCTGCGATTTATAGACAGACCATCATCATCGCACCACCTCCAGGTAAGGTTTAAGGCTTTTTGTATTGGACTACCAACGGTGTCTTCATGCTTTCGCCTGACTATGACGGCTTAATCAGTGAATGCGCAACCGAAAGTTGTAAAGCCATTCGAATTCATTACAACGAGTAGTTCATCCACTAGGATTGACCAAAAGGAGAGGGGATAGAACACCTCCTTGAGGACACCAGTTGATGATTTTGTATTGCTAACTTAGAAGCACCTAGTCTTGTCGATTATCCATCTAGTGATTATGAGGCCTCCTTGTTGGTTTAGTGCATTGGTTGGTCACCAATAGCGACTTCTTTGACTTCCCGTTGGGCCATTTCTAATAACCGGCCACACTGGTCGGTTACTGGACTATCCTAAATAAATGGTATCCAATAATCATTGAGTAAATAATTTTTGTTATTGATATAAAAACACAAAGACCATGTTTGTACATTCGCAATAAGTACTGAAACATATGTCCTTGTTTAATTACTTTTGTTCACATTTTCAACCTCTTATACGTACTTTTTGCACTCGACTGAACTTCGCAGAATACATTTTTTTTCTTGACAGAAAACATCAATGAACAGACCCCTCAAACTTTACCGAAATATCAAACATACCTGGAATTGTAGTAACAATTTTTTGGCCACCGAAAAATGTTAAATTTTCTCCGTATTGGACGTTAAATAGAAAGTGGCCTATACTTACCCTCTTCGCTATGAACTTCTGTTTTCTCCATTGTCAGGATCTTTCCCAATGATTTCTATCTATCCAGTGTCCGAGTAAAGTGTCGGTAAGGAGGACTGTCTCGTTAACTAGCTCCGTCTTGTAGAGTAATAGGATTCGTATTTTGTCCGTGTGAGAATATAAATGTATAGTCGGTCGTAGCTGTGAAGCTGTTGGAACCATTTTTTCTCTCCAGATCGTCTAATATTTTAACTGTAGCTGCATGTCCACAGATGACTTGTTGCCACAAAGAGGAGCGTTGTTTGTGGCGCAGCCTTTTTTGAACACAACCTAATATACACAATAACTGCTTTCATTTTAAGATCTTTGCAGTTTATCAGTTCCTAACACTACTGTGCTTTTGCTTCCTCCAACGATCTGATTTCCTTCCAAGGGACAAGAGCTCGTTGCGTACCCCTACCCTCAGCCGCCCGCCTTTGTTTAACATAACTCTTACACCCGCAGCCAGGTGGAACCGGAGACTATAAAAGCGAATACGACCCGCGTTTGAGTTAATCAAAAACTCAGCTAAAACTCAACGAAAGACCGCACGGCTTGCGAGATGAACATAACAAATGAAAAGCAGCGCCATTAAAATGTGAGCGAGTTCCTCGAAATGAAACCATTTAGACATCCTGTGACTTCCTCGCGAGCACGACTTGTGCCCGCTGCCTGCCTGCCCTTTGTTCTGCTCACATCACAATTCACATTAAATATTCCACGAAACCACTCAACATTTTAATAAACTTCCAATCTCGCAGCGCCATCAGTCGCACGAACGGATTCCTTACCCCCTTCGCGGCGACGACACGTGCAATCACATCAAAACACATCAGGCACAGGTGTGAACTTTTATCGTCCATAACGAAGATATATTTCTCCGACAATAACTTCAAATTGAAAGCATTACCCCGGCGAACGCCGCCACACGCCTATGCACTTTCAATTCATTGTAAGCACCTGTCTGCCTTCGGAGAACAATATTTGCACATAATTCGGCCGCTGCCACCCATCCCCGGGGAGCCGTTGCCACATCCCAGTCCATGCACCGAAGACACCCTCGAAACCTATCAGCCATGCAGACACATTGTTCGGCCTCTGAATGGGCCGCTGGTGCTCGGTGTAGCAAATCGAAATATGTACGAGCATCTACGGCTAGCCGGCAGGGAACGGAACAGTGGCCCTAATAGGGCACGTTGCACGTTGTGCCAACGTGGCGGGGGAATATACGCTCTCCGGAAGCAGGTGACTGGAAGCTTTCAACTGACTAAAGTGGATATAGAGATACACCCAGAATACCTTAAGCAGCCATTTTGACTGAATACACTCACGGGCGAACGTACGAGGCCCGAACGTGCATCTGAACAGAGGCCGTTGTTGCTGCCGTCGTCGTCGTCGTCGACATTTCAAAGACTTTCCCCTTGGCTCTTTGGGTCGGTGCCTCCTGCCGCCCTGCAGAGGCCTCCCCATGGGAAATTATGCATTCATTCAGGACAAAGGCCCATTCAACCTGTATCTCTCTCCCTCTCTCGGTGAGCACCTTCTTAACCACCGATCCCGAGGGTTGATGTGGGGCTCGGCCGTATCACGCTGTCGTTATGTCATTGCACGGTATCCGGCCAACAAAGGGAATGCCCCCCTGCTTCGCTCTCGAAGGGGAACGTGGAACGTCATCGGCAGGCACAACGGAAAGCGAAAGTCCTGAAATGCATGACGAGCGTGGATTATCATTTTTCTTCTGTTGAGCTTCGTATAATTGCGTTCCAGGGGATATGGCTGATGATTGCACCACAGGTAGATGCGCAGATTTTTTTTTCGTTTTCGAAATGAGAAGTGGAATGGGAGAGGGAGAGGTTTTTCCGCACAAGTGGGATGCGGTTGTCAGTTTCCGGAGGAGGCATTGAGCCGAGTACCCATTGAGACAAAGTGGTGGTCTACATCGTGAGTCATGCTGTCCTTTAACAAAAACGAGTGTAGACTTCAGCCCATGCTTGGCTCAATCCGGACGGCGCGTCTAATTATGTCATTATTGTCATTTATGTTCCAATCACCAACGTAAAGTCACCACATTTAGCTTTCAACCGGACGAGATGTCTAAGCCACATTGCTACCTGTCATTAAGTCCACCTCCCACTCGCACTCTTCATCTCGAACGAGTAGGTTCGAAATCGAAGACCCTTTCAACCGGATCTGTTCCCCTTATGCAATCTTTTCGCATTAGAAAATATTCAATCCATGTTGGGCCCCAACCACGTGCACCAATAATCCAAGTAGATTGAATGCGTCGTCAAGAAGCTTCCACTTTTGCACCGATGGGTTGACAATGAGTGCTGGTTGGTACATGCGGCGAAACTGGAAGCCTGCGAAGCTGCTTTGAACAACTAGAGCCCTTCCTGAGCTCGACGAAGAGATGATATCCAGCTTCTCAAGAGGACATGAGAAGCCAGCGATCGAGGAGATGTGCTACAACACGAATAATATCCGAAAGTTTTGCCAAAGGGTTAAGTCCAATGGCTACAAAGTTCGGTGAAATTTCCGGCCCGGGCTGCATGTGCCGACTGTAGCGGCAGTCCGTCCGCTGAAGACTTTTAGGCAGATAGAGATGGTCTAGTTAGGTCCGGGAGAGGGTAGATTGTCAGCTGGGAATATAAAGAACAAAGAATTGTTGGCTCCTACATCGTCCCATTTCTTGTTGCTGTTGATGTGTTGCCTGATGGTCCTGGCCTACAGTCCGGGTGAACCTTGGCCTCAGTCAACAAGTCGCTGCAGCTGGCACGATCATTAGGCAGCTGCCTCCAATTTCGCACGCCAAGTTTGTTGAGGTCCTTCTCCACTTGCGTCCGCCATTGGCTTCGTGGTCGTTCTCCATTGGGTTGTCCCATTGGTTTGGAGTCGAAGCCTGAAATTTTGATACAACAAAAAAGGAAGAATTTTGGACGGATATTTGTTCGGATCTGATGATCTTACATTTACGAGGAGCCACGTTGAGTATCCACCAGACAGCATGCGCACCAGTGTTCTGACTGAGCATGGAGTAAGTATCGTGATGAGAACCTTAAAGTCTATTCCCTAAATGGCTTGACATTCAGGACGGCCATACCCGCTGGAATTATTCCTATCATTTTGGCCACATCCTTGTCATAATCAGTGGAGCAGTGCGGGGACTAAGATGCCATAGGCCAAGGTAAGTCTGACAATCGCCGTGTACATCCATGGATTGTGAATTGTAATTTGGTTACGATATTTTAAAAAATAATTTTTTATTTCACGAGCCTGGCCATAAATTCGGATCACTTAGAGTCGATGGCGGAGGATCGAGTGGCCCAGAGGTCTCTAGTGAGTGCGTTACCTACGCGACCCCTTTTGCGGATCATGCTGGCGAGAAAATGATGATGAACATTAACTTTCCACCTGAGTTTCGTGTGTACGTTTATCCGAGGTAGTTCACGCGAGCCGTCTGGGAGAGGAAAGTGCCCTTCTGTACAAGTAGTCGGAATTGTGGAGTTATATATTTGTAGGTAAAAGCAGATTAATCCCTAGATCACACGATTTCGGCATGAGTAGGGTTTTTCTTGAGTTGTCTACTAATTTTTTTTAGTTTGTTCATTAATTGCAAGGACTCATCGACAACTGACTTACGCCTTCGGTGTGGGCGACTTCCTGAATATTCTAACTCCTCCAGAAAGATGTGGGATGACCACGGCCCTTACTGTGAGTGTCGACTCACAAGCAGTACATAACGATTTTCGACCAAGTTTGGTATTGTGAATGTAGATCGTAGTCATATTGTCGATTTGACAGTAGGTCTTTACCGATCGCAACTTTGTGATCGTTAATATGGCTACAAATGTATTGATTTCTATGAGTATTTGCCCCCACAATTTGCTTGGATTCTCACACAACCATAAATAATGTTAGTGGTTGATGTGATTTCTACAAACAACTGTGCGCTTAAATTGTATCTACTGGCAAAGCATACATCTTGGTTTACATCTTCGTTTAGCTTATTGGACCTCATACACTATCTCTTTCTAATACTGGTGTGTTAAGAATTGTGCAAGCAAAATTTAAAATTGTATATCCACAGATGTCAGAATTAAACCAATTTGTTACATGCACGTTTATAATTCACACAAGCACTACACTCAATCGAGTTACAAAAGTAGAACCGATCGATCAATTTGCCGAGTAACGATCCGATCGATCATAGATTTCAAGGGCGTGCAAAGACATGGGCTATAAACTGCCGCGTCTGGTGTTGACCTTCCAAACTCCTCAGGTTGTGCAGGGCAACGATGGGGAACTCTCGCTGCTCCATCAAGGTCGCTGTTATAAATACATATATTGAGATAATTGGCTGAACACAGACAGCGATCAAGGATGTGTTTGTTGGGCGAAGTATAGAGGGACACAATACCGACATCCTGAGCAGAATGTTACAAATTGTAGCTAATCAAGAACTTCGCCTATCCCGCCGCCGCAGTAAACAGTCACAGCTCTTGCTGACCGCATATTTATATATATGCGTTGAGTAACAGAACCATTTGTCTAAGCAGCAAACATTCAATAAGACACTGGTTATCCTAGTCTGTCCTACGATGCAGAGGTGATGTGATAGTCTCAAAAGCAGGTGAAAAAGATTTCGATCTCCCCGAGAAGAAAGTTCTGCATGCGATCGTTGACCTAATGTGCGTTGATGGCATTGGAAGGAGAAGATTCAACCACCAAAAGCTGTGCATCGACATGAGCTGTGCTAATCCTGTAAGGGCCCAAAGCCTCATGTGACTGGACAAAGTAGAGCGTGTAGACAACATAGGTTCGGCCCGAAGGTCCGGCTTTGACTACGAACCAGTGGACCAAGCCACCAGAGGACGACGCGTCTAAGGTGTCGCAGCCAATATGAGATGAACTTTAGCCACCTCTTTGCGGGCTGGAGGCAGCTGACCTCTCGAAAAACTATCAACGTGTACCATTTCGAGCACGCAATGTGGTTAAGTTAAGTTCTTGGCGCGTACAGACTTAGTTCACTACCCACAGTGTGAATTGATTTTACACACATTTCTCGAGTTCTTGGAATCCAGAGAGGCGTGTCTACGGCGAATGCAGATCACCCCCATTTTAAGGCCACAACTTAAAGCATCTCTTAATTTTATTCATTAGTCGGGTCATTGCAAATTCTGGTTCATTCCAGTCCAAGGCACGATGACGCCAGCAAATATGCCGGACATCTCATGGAAAACTATCACACGCCTCACGGAAGACTGCACACACCAACGAAGACCCACTCCTGTGCCCGGAGACCAGGCCATGTCTCCACAGTCCGCAAACAATCTGGAACAGTTCATCTATCCGTTTCATGGATGAACTGGCCATCAGTGTACAGCATCTATGACTGATTTTTACCCTAATCCAATCACACGACCCACCCAGAACCATTAACTTGTAATGCACATCCTTTCAATTTACTCAATCCATCGAGATCAGGACTTGGAATAACAAGACAACAACATCCTCCATCGGCCGGGTGACAGAGAAAAAGAAACCAGTTTGCTGCATGATTGAACATCTGCCCCGGCGTCCCCGAAGATGCCAAAGATGCCAGTGGACCTCGGCAGTAAGACAAGATGTCTCATGACTAAAAGAAGAACTACTCATCTGCTCGTACGGTCCACGTCGCATTGTAATGCTTTCGAATACACACCACATTTGCGCTCGTATGTATTCATCGTCGTAGCTCGTCGTTAAGATAAATTGCCCGATGGTCGAGTGGAGCCACCGCACCAATCGCACACATCGCCTGCACTTGGCATTCCCGACGGAGGGCCGAGCTGCAGGAGCCGGCAATGCCAACTTAAGTGGATAAGTCAAGACAAATAAGTTTATTATATGGTCGCCTTGGCTGTGTCCTCCGTTCCTTAATGCGACCAAGCACACTTGTGCTGCTGCGGAAGACGACGGGCATTCTGCAAATCAAGGGGTTTCTCAAAACCGATTCGGATCCATGCAAACAGGACACACATCTCGGAGACACAGCCGCACTGGCCTGACGTCGAAAGGAAATTCAATGAAGTGTGTGGGCTCGGTAAGCAAGAAAGCCTTGACTGCCTACGACTTAGTCTGCACTCCGGGCCGCCCGCCTTCCATCGGATGTTGTCCGCCCCAGCGGCAGGGCATTAGTTTGGATTTGTGTTACCGGAAAACACAACCAGACGGACGGCGGAAGTGTACTGGACCGTCTTGTGATTTATTTGCATACACTCCTCGAGGAGGGGGCCAGTGTTTATTCCGTTTATTGTTCTCCGCCCCTCTTCACCCCTCGGGCAAAGTGGCAGACAAATTACAAGGTCATACGTGAAGGGAGAGATTTACTCCGTCTTTGCGCTTGATTTGTTCATGCGATTTCAAAGCCAATTTCATCCATTTGTTTTATTAATGCCGATTCGGTGCGCCCTCGCGATCTCGGTGTTGGCGCCCCCAAAGTGCGTGTATTTTCAAGAGTTTGAATTAAGGACTGTGTGCGAGGGAGGTACAAAGAGGGGGAAGCCCATGTGATTTATGCCGAATCGAAGGTAAGCTGAGCGGAAAATCCGGACTTTTCCCGGAGCACGAGAGCAAATTAAATTTCCATATTCCGCGATGATTTTCACGTGAAAAAGATTATCTGCCGCAGAGATGTTTGTTTGCCTCGCAAAAGGGGTGTGAATGGAATCGCGCTCGAGTGAGGGTTACGTGGTGAAATTGAACGAGGAGGGTGATGTTGAAGTTCAAGCAGACAGTGACTGTTGATGGAGCGGTGGTGGATTTGGAAATGACACTGTTCACTTCAGTTAAGCTCTTGCTGTTGTCAAAAATCGACTGAGTCTCAAGAAGAAGACAGTCTCCAGTGGAGGCAAACAAATAAAAAACTTCTTACTTTCGCCAGTATATGTGGCCACCTAGGAGGACTTGATGAAGTGCCAGACAATTTTGTTGGAGCGGCAGAAATGTACGGACAGCTTTTCTGTCTTAGAAAGTCGAAAGCTAAAATGCGCCAACTGCCATTTAGGAACGAAGACATCGATTATTTGTTTAGCTCTGATTACAATTCGTGTTTTATGACTAAACAAAGCGCAAATGGTGATTTAACACGTTCAGCGCCACCGTACAGTCCGAAAAACGCGTCCCATAGGCCACCGATTTTTTGTTCATTGTCACTTCTATTTCATGTTAGATAAATTTATTTGCGTGTTTATAAATGGATTTCCAATAAGGACTTGATAACGTTTTTCTTTTTAATAAACGTACGTCACTTCAAATGGTCCATTGCTTTCAATTCTTGGGACAGTTTGATCTTGTATGTGTGTTAACCAAGATCCGAGAGCCATAATGTGGTCTGAGCGAAGCCTAATTCTGGAGAACATCGTGGAAGTGACTGATTTCGATCGTCTGCTATGGACGCTTGAACGGCAGCTATATTTCAGCACTCCGACCAACCTGTAGTCTCACTGTGTGACGTCCACATCACACAACGAGTGGGAAGGCTAACATTTTTGCACTAAACCTGTTATTAACTGCCTACTAGATTCAGAAAGATAGGTACTAGCGAAAATTAAAGTTAACGCTCTTAAGGTTGCGGCTCACCGAATCCGAATTTCGGTAGAAGACTTGCAGACGTTGCTGGTTCATGTACTTCACCATGATGAAACTGTTGTGTTTACCGAATAAATTGACTGTGACAGCGCGATGATTAGTGAAAGAGAGTGTTCACAAATTAAATTCAAAGTTTTAAAGTCCCTATTCGGATACCCTATACTCGAATTTTACTGTTGTTTGATTGCGGTAACAAACTGGTCTCACAGGGCCACAAGGTTTTCAGTAAATCTCGAGGAGCTGCATGATGACAATGTGTCACCGCAAATTCCAATGAGAGAAAACGGAGTAAACGGGCGATTTCAATATACACAATTCTAATTGGCTTCAACATTCCAGAAAGGCCAGACAACACCCGAAGGAAGATACGTTGAAATCTCTGCTGAGGTAAAGAATCTGATCCAGCTTGTAAGTGAGCCCACATCATCTATCCTACTCTTCAGGTCTCTTTCCGAGCACATGGAAAGCAGCATTTGTCCAGCCCGTCCCCAAAAATGGTGAATCGTCGTCACCCACCTTGTACCGACCCGTAGCACTTACGTCTCTTCTTTCTAAGGTTATGGAGAAACGCTGATAAATCGTCAGCTTAGGAAATTTCTTGAAACGCGTAAGCTTCTTAACGACCACAGTATGGCTTCGGCAGCAACAGGTCCACTGATGATTTGATACCTTATCTCACCAGAAGTGGAACCAATCTTTTCACAATACATGCGAAAGCAAGATAGTTGCGCTTGATATTTCTAAAGCATTTGACAGAGTTTGGCATCAAGCTCTTTCGTCAAAAATGCGTGCTTATGGTGTTGATGAGCTGCTTCTATGGATTAGAAACTACTTATCGCACCGTTTAATCCAAGTTGTTTTAGACGGGTTCCAGTCCGATATAATCAAAATAAATGCTGGTGTCCCCCAAGGCTCTGTTCTGTCTCCTACACTCCTCATTTTTATAAGTCATCTATTGTCTGCCACTTCTAATCTAATGCTTCCTGCACTCAGCCCTTACAATCATCATCATTATCAATGAATGGCGCTTGTATCGACGAAACCGTAAAACTTTCCATCCTTGGTATGTGCATCAACACAACACTTAGTTGAAACGATTACATATTCGAGTGCGAAATGTTTAGGTTTCCTTAATCGATGCAAGAAATATTTCACCAACTCTGATTTGGCTTCGCGAAGGCGAGCTTACGGAAACTTTCTGGTGTGTCATTGACATTGAATTTGACAGTTTGAGAAAATGTCTTACGAAAAAGAAAAAGGCGCTTGAATTGATATAGTCGGATAAAGTAACCAAAGGAACGAATGCTTTTGAAGGAGATGATTCATCATACCGGATCTCCAAAGTTCCCAAATTCCAATTTGGGCTTCGAATCAGATTATGAGCCTCCAGCGAGAAAAGTTAGAGAACAACAATCTGATTCAGTGAACTAAACTTCACAAGCAACCTTACCAACAGAGTAGCTTCAAGACCTACTATTTCCTACTTCTGAAAACCCGATAGAACTTCTCAATAAGGTAGATGCAATAAAAGACTAAGCAGTCGGAAACGTAGTCCAGAGTGATATTGACGGCGATGAGAGCACTGGTACGCGCAACACGACGTCGGACTTTGAGTGAAAAAGAGGGCAACCGGAAGGGCATTCCATTTAGTTTATAGTTGTGTATAGTTGGTGTATAGATGAGAATGGTATTCGATTTTATTCATATTGTGAGTCCAATACAAAACTGCATACACAAATGTGTACAGCATATAGCAGTGCGAATGGAACTCCTCGCATATACCGTTGACATTGACATCATGGGAAGAACATAAAAGGGCTGTCAGTGGAGCGTTTGTAACTATCGAGAAGGAAGCGGCCAAGACGGGGCTTGCGGTAAATGAGGGTAAGACGAAGTATATGCTGTCTTCAAAAAAGGTCCACCAACACCGACGTCTCACTATAGACAGCTATAACTTTGAAGTAGTGAAAGTCTTTGTCTACTTAGCCTCCGAAGATAATACAAACAATGATACCACCGCGGCCAACCGCTGCATTTACGTTCATATCTGGTCTGGTGCCCCCAAGACCACCCTGCACCCACTAGATAGAATCCAAAAGCGAGCGATAAAACTTATAGGAGACAACGATATCGCGGGTTCATTAGACTCGCTTGAACATCGACGTACCGTGTCTTCTTTGTCCGTGTTTTATCGTTATTTTAACAAACAATGCTCAAGTGAGCTAGCCAACTGCATTCCTCTTTTTCTTGAATTCACCCGCAATACACGTCTCGCCAGGAATGCACATCAGTCTACCCTTAAGCCTACTTTCGGACGCACAGTAAAACTTAGAGACTCGTTTTTAAGCCGCACCACACGAATATGGAATGCTCTTCCCAGCTCAATATTCCCCATAGATTACAACCTGCAGATGTTTCAGACCAATGTGCACAGGCACCTCCTCTCTCTCTCTCCCTCTATACCTTCGGCCCGTGCTGTGTCTTGACCCCGGACAATTAAGGGTATTAATAATCCCTTGAGCACGCGCAAATTATAAAAAAAAAATGTACGCACTCGGTAAGCCATCTCTCGAAGAACCAAGATATCCCTATATAAGACCCTGATAGTCCCAGTACTGCTGCATGGCTCAGATGCATGGACGCTAACTAAAGCGAACGAGGATATTCTTGGTCGCTTCGAGAAAAGAGTCCTTCGCATTATCTTCGGTCCCGTATGTACAAATGATGTTTGGAGGAGAAGACTGAACGACGAGCTGTACAGCGACATCGATCTGTTCAAACGAGTTCGAATCTCTATCCTCAGATGGCTCGGTCACGACGAGCGAATGGACAACAATGCTCCGGAAAGTCTTCCACTCCAACCCCTAGGTACAACGCGGTAAAGGACTACGTCAACGGTGGCGCACGCAGCTAGAAGGGGACCTGCATAAGTTGAACGTGCGTGGCTGGAAGCAACTAGGAAAAAACCGGGCTAGATGAGGAAGCGTGTTGGCTGGGGCCCAGGTACATCCCGGACTATGGCGCCAGCCAAAGAAGAAGAAGATACACAAATGTGGTCACACACGGCGGAGCAAGTCAAATTTCATGTGAGATGAAAGGGATCTTATATGGCACTCAACTTATAAAGACAGCGATTTCCATTAGAAAGTCTTACGCATTGCATCAATAAGGATCTCCATGCTGACAATTGGTATCTGTGGAGTGATTTCAATTTCTCGAAAGTGGATGAAGAAGTCCTTGGTCTCTTCGAGGGAAAAGTTCTGCGTGCGATCTTTGGTCCTGTTTGCGTTGAAGGTTTCTAGAGAAGAAGATAAAAAAATAACTGTACGGGCTGTACAGCAACATGAGCGTAGTTGGGCATCTACGGATTCAACTCCCAAGATGACACCACAGCTCCAGCCCGAAGAATCTTCGAATCCGAACCTGTGTGCCAACGCAACAGAGGACACCCGCGTTTAAGGTGGCGCACCCAAGTGGACAATCAACTTTGTGTGCGAAACTGGAGACAACTAGCCATAGATCGCGCTAGTTGGAGAGGCTTGTTAGTTGAAGCCCAGATCCACCCCGGACTGTAGCGCCACACAAAGAAGAAGTATCACCTTCAACACATGCTATTAGTTGGGGAATTAGAAAGATTATTTGATCTCATTGCGAAAGCCGCAGTGAATGAAATTTAACGAAACTTACCGAAGTGGTTCTTATGGACAAAGACCATCAGTTTCAGCACCAATTGTAGCGACGTAGATAGTGATTGACGTCGTTTTCACTTAAATAAACAAGTCTGAGCGAAACTTTTGATGTGCAAGCGATGCTGAAATGGGCTTGATACAACAAACAACTTCTATCACAGTATGCTCGCCTAAGAGACTACCAACCACTCACTGCTTGGTTACGACCACACACCCAACTCTCACCGGGTGTCCTCTGTTTAATCTTTCCCTGCTTTGTTGTCAACACTCAATGGCTTCTTTCGTTTCGCTGTCTAGTCACCGTTGTCTCGACGCAGATGTCCGTCTACGCCTTCAGCGCTCTGTTTTTGCCGTCAGAGGTATCGATATCGTCTGCCGTCTAGTCGCTGGGTGGTCATCCATTGGAACCATCTTGTCTGCGACAGACGCATGTCCCGTGTGAATATGCTTATTTTTAGTCTGAGACATCGTTTTCGTTATTGCGGTGGACTTGGCTGTAGGAGGGTAGGACAATGCTCAACTCAGCCAGCCAAGAGTACGGATAACTAGCTGATTCTCAAAAGTCAGTTCGAAAAAGATGTCAGGTTTGTGGCGAGCGGTAATCAGCCTTCAAACAGTACTAGACTGTCTTCCGCTAGAGTACCAGGGACGATAAAACGAACCCTCCACAATCATTGCGGCTGTTCAGACGCATGTAGGCACATCCTGAACTCTTAATGATGTGTGGGAAGCGGCGAATAATGCACACCAGCTTCACTCCAAATCGTCCCATTCATGGCATCTTTTCTTAATTTGGCAATGATCGTGTATGTTTGATGCGTGCCCACGAGCGCCGAATGGCGCGCCCGCACCCGCCTAATCACCGTCATTAGCGACACACTTGTCTCCAAAACCAGATAAGGTTCATTGATTCGCCGCTTGACGTCGAAACTCCGTATGCGCACAAGAAATTACATCCCATTAAGCAATCTCCGACGAGACAGTCTCATGTATCGAGAGCCCGGCCGTTCCAGGAATTCACCGCGGCTAAAGAACATGACCTCCATTCCGCATGTCGTTGAAGGCCTGGATAATTCCCTCTGCGGCAGCGTGTCCTTGGGAGAACACAAGCAGCTTTTCTCTGTCGAGCGTTTGAAAAACAAGCAGGAGCCACCCCCGCCAAGCACCTCCGTTCAATGTCATTAAAATATACGAGAAAACTTTTTTCTCGCAAAATAAAGTCACATCATTGATTCGATAATCTCCCAGCAAGGCAGCGCGAAACTTTCCAACTGCACAACAACCCAGTAAACAGGGCAGACAAATATGAAAATACGAACGCATCCCCCTGCCAGATGTCAGCCGGAGTCAATTTGCTTTCTCCTTCCCGATGTGACCCCCTTTTCACGGCGAAAAGCAAAACAAAAATTCCCCATAACCTACAATAACCCATAAAAGCGGTGAAAACAAAAACGAAAAACCAAAAACTTTCAGCGTGACTCCCCGCGCCTCTGTCCACAATTACCCCGACGCAACGGTGTGGTATATGATGTGAAAAAAAAGTGGAAGCAACGTTTTGAAAAACAATTGTCGAATAGAACCGGAAGGACGAGTAACGGAAAAAATGGGATGACTGCCACCGAAACTTCCCTCGCGGTTCAATGGAGCCAGCGACCAAACAACGCCGAAATGGAAGGGCTTGCAACAATAAACAAATGGCAAACAATTGAAAGTACGAAAGAGTGCGCCCCGATCTAGGAGTCGGGCCAGCCAGGCAGACCAAAAACGGTCGGGGAAAATCTCTAAACAGTCATTGCCGACGTAGTTGCTGCCGTCGCCGAACAATGAGCAAAATTATTATCCTCCCCCTCCCCCGAGAGCCCCGTCGGGATACTGTGCGCTTTGTACGAGAAGTTAACCTATTAAGGGGCTTAGATACTTAAGTCGTGTTTAATGCTCCCCGCTAAGCACTCTCGTGGGCGGTTCGGGCGCTCCGAGTGGCTTGGATGGCTGGGGCGCGTTCGACAGTTCGCCCCAATTTTGTGGGACAGCAATTAAAAGGTCACTTGTGTAATTGAAATAATTTATGTGGACCCAATAGGAATCGAAACTCGACTTCGAGTTGGAGTTGAAGTGGAAACTTTTTGACAAGTCCGATTTATTGCCTTTGGAAGTCATGTCGGGATGGGACAGGAGCGAAGGGCAGAAGAGGGCGACGAATGTAATTAAAAACGTGCCAAGGACGTCCTGATTTCCCGTCACGACAAATGTCAAGGATGCATTAATAATGTGTTTGCACTTCAATTTGTGAATTTAAGCGAGAGCATAAGGCGGACTCGACGATGGACGACGGGTGGCTGGGTAGAATATTTTGATAAATGGTGCGCCCGTTTCATGAAAGATTGATTGACTCTGATTCGAAGGCGTTCGAATGGGAATTTATGGACACGGCATGGTGCCGCTGATGAATTTGTAGATAAATGGAAATTAATTTTCACAGTCTTTGCGTCTTGATTTTAATTGAAAAACAAACTCCCCGAAATGGGCGACAATTCTTTTCAAATTGATTTGATGTCGCGGCGGTGGGAGGCAATTTGAGCGCGAGGCTTTGATGGGGTCGGAGTGGCTATTGCGTTGCTTATTGCCTAGCACTGGTGTGGTGATTAGCTGGGAAAGTGGGTAGATTTGGTGAGAGATAGTCTGTCTGCAATTGTTTGGATGTGTTGCATGCTCCTTTGGAAGATGATGCATTTTCAGGTATTGGACTTCGGTGGAATACATTTTTTTTTGGATTTTGGTATGATCGGATAAGACAAGGCTTCCTTCTTCCGGAAGACCAAGAAATTCAAAAGAAGCCAAGGAACGCAGAACTGAGCTGGTGTTTATAGGAAGCCAGCTCAAAAGTTGCCTTATATGGGCTCCAGGTTCTAGTAATGTCGCTCTTTAATGCTTGCTTGCTGAGGAGGTGCATCCCACTAGAAGCAGCTACTCCCTTGAAACAAAAAATCCTCAGATGAATCAAACGTCAAAAAACATGAGGCCTAGGAGCAACATACCTAAAACGAAGCATATCGCTGATTTGATTGATTGTGGTATATACGAGGTGGTGGAGTTAGATCCAAAAGATAGTAATTATATATTAGGTATATATAACGGTGCACAGCTTTGTGGGGTTAAAATGAACCACAGCTTCTACTTGCCTACCTTGTAATTTAATGATCTAAGTAGAACTGGACGAGCACGCGAGAGTCATTACCATGCACTATTGAGATTCTATCTCAGCTATAAATATCCAACGTAAACTTAATCTCTTCGGGTGATTTTCGGTCCCGTCTGCATAGACAGTGAGTGGAGGAGGAGATACGAACTATACGGGGTGTTCAGCGATATCGACTTACCCAGGAGAGTGAAGTTCCAACGATTGAGATGGCTAGGTCATGTAAGAGTGGATGGAAACCAATGCTCCGACCCGAAAAGTCTTCGAATCCACCCCTGAGGGACGGCGCAGTAGAGGAAGACCGCGGCTCAGGTGGCGCACGCAAGTGGAAAGGGACCTCAACCAATATGCGTGGGAAACTGGAGACAGCTAGCTAAAGATCGAGCTGGCTGGAGACGCTTGTTGGTTAAAGCCCAGGTCCACCCCGGACTGTAGCGCTACCTAAAGTAAGTAAGTAAACTTAGTCTCTTAAAGATAGGGCACCCTCTAAACAGCGCCAATTACTTACTTACCACGCCGAAGACCCATGAATGGTCCAAGCCTGAGCAAATTGTGATCTGACGGTCAGGGGCGCTCTGCTTCCAGTCATCAAGGCCAAGCTGTCTTACATCCGCAATAACTTAACTCAACAGTTTTGCTTCCACGACCGAATTGCTAACATTGGTCAAAGGATTTTACTTTCACGCAGTGGAAACAGGAACGGATATCTCTGACAACGTAATTGGCGGAATCGAAGAAATTGTCTTTAACGCCCCCTCCACTGGATGCAAAATGTCTGATAAAAAGCTGAGACTGCCATTCAACCGTGTCGATCTTCGGATACCGAGAGTTCAAGGTTAAACAATAGCTGTCTCCTGTTGCTGACTGTCCAGTGCAAAGCAACGCCTCGACGGAGATTCTTCCTCTCCGCGAAGCAAGAGGATACGAATTTACTCTCATTGTAGAAGCGAACAAGAGGTGGAGGTGCCAAAGATCTGTTTAATAGAATTTTTTTGCAAATAACATATTGTTCATCAGGATGTTCAGAACTTCATAAGGAAATAAATCCAAAGGACAACTAGGATTACTTATGGTTCCTCTTTTACGATTGTATTTTTTTTAGACTTTAGACGTTCACGAGTACGCCGGACACGATTACGCTGAGCAAGCATATTTAATTTCTAACGCCCTTCCACACAGCAAAATGGCTTCAAATGCAGGATAGGTGAACCACTCATTTCTGTCACTCCTTCTTCGTCCTACAACAAAGGCAAACTTTCCACTTTGTGTGTTTGAATAGACCAACCGCTGTCGCTGTAACCACTGGCAGCTCCCTAAAATTATAATAGCCTTCTGAAGCTTTCTTTCCGCATGCACATCTCAATTTGTTGCATGATTACCAAAAGTGTTCCGGCAACTTTTAACGCTTAAATCATGAAACCCTTATGTTTACCCACAGTCAGCGACTTTTTGTACAGATTCCCCCCGCAATCGGTGGCGTGACATCATATAAAACACACCTCGAACGCCAAATGAATGCCCGTCGTTCGTGATTATGCAATTCCATGTCCTCGCTGCCACCCGCCAGCCACAATTGAAAAACAAGATTCCCATCAAGAGCCGCCAAGAATACCCGTCGAATCGGCTTCCGTTCCACACGCACTTAACAGAACACCACATTCGTTCAGATCGCACAACAAGGTCGCCTCATCTGAATAGTTTATCGTAAAAGGTTACCATTGTGGCGCCAAGTTGACATCGGCGTGGCGGTGGCGATGGCCCCGTGGTTGAGCGATCCCATTATATGCCATCGAAAACGTGACAATGGGTCACAGTTTATCTCAAAATTAAGAATTGCACAATCGACACTACACAAGCCGCCCTTCGCCACGGCACCCCATAAAAAAGTCGACCTTCATCACTCGCTATCCAAACTATCTGGGAGACCTCAACTAAAAGCAATAACAACCGACCCACATACACAGCGCCGCCGCGTTCCACATCTGTCCCCCAGCGCCGGTTGACATATTCTTTGTTGGTGAGAGGCGCTCGAGGCAGACACCGAATGGCTTCAAAGTCAAGCTCACCATTATATCGAGACATTAATCGTTTCGTTAATGGTGTCATCATTCATAAACTTATCCCGGGCCCGCTTCCTTCCCCGCCCGGAGGGCTTTCATCAATCAACCAAACTAATTGATTTTATCGCCAAAAAGGGCGAAAATGAAGCCGTGGCATGGGCGGGAATTAGTGCTGAGCCGAAACTACAAAAGACCGATTGACAGGACGAGAGGCAAAGAAGAGAAAAAAAAAGAAAGCGCTCAGCAATAAAACTTTCTCCCCATGGCCGTGTATGGTGGATCCACGTGACAATTCAATCTTGATCAATTTATTTCCCTCGTCCCGCTCCTTGGGTGGCGGTGGGCGGCGGCGGCCTGGTGAACATTGATTTTGGCTTTGAACGGGACACAAAAGAATGGAAGAATGCTGAGTTGTGTCGCCCATCAAAGGAAGTCAAAAGCCAGCAGAGGATTTCATTTCATGTCACGTTCATCTAGTTGCGCGGCAGTAATCATTGGTTCGCATGTAATGTGAGCCGGCGGCGGGAAGCCTTGAGATTTCGCAGCTTAAGGGGCCTCTTCACAAATGACCCATTTTCGGTTAAGTGGTTGGAGGAGGGAGAGAGGGACGTCAAATGGGTTGACACGTTGTTCTTAAAGGTGGCTTTGAAGATAAATGAGTTTGATAGACCGTGAGCGAGGGCGTCGAATGTCCCGCAATTGAGATCGAAGAAAACAAGGGCATGACACCGAGTGGATAGACCCAGGGACCAGGCCTCGAATTCTCCTCTCTCGTCGTGCTGGTGTCCTAGTGGAGGATGCCCCACTTGTCTGGCTGATTGGGCGAGTGGAATTTGTCACTGAAGTGCTTCGGCCGTTGAAAGTGTGATTAATTCGCTGATAACTTCGATTTGTCGTTCGCTGGCAAAGAATACTAATTTCATGATAGTTTTGCTATAGTCACTGGCTAATAGGCAATCATGCGAGGAGGAGATGATGCTGGACGGACGTGACTCTGCGGCACTACTTTGGAAAGTGTCCATCGTTTGCAGTAAGTGCAAGGAGGCTTCTGGTTAATCACACGTTCAATGGATTATAAGATCATACTTGTTCTCTGCTATAAGCTTCTTTTTATTCATTTGAGTGTATAAGCAGTTTACTACACATGCCTCTGGATCTGGTCAGACTAATTGAGTTAAATTAAACAGGTGCTTCACATGACTGTGTACTCAGTCCACTTTTATTCGCTTTCTACATAGGCGTCAGTCAAAGTTATGATCTGCATGTTTTGATTAAAAGCCCCGTGCTTTTCGTAGCAAAGCTATTGCAACTTATGCGACTTAAATATTTTCACTTCTTTCACTGATTTTCTTGCTGGTCAGAAGACCAACAATATCATACGTCAGATAAACCGGGAGATATCTGTTGGCAAGATGTTCACTCTACCCCTTAATCCTAGCAAATTGTAGATTGAAGAAAGCTTAGCTGTGGTCCCAATTTTTTCTTTCAAGTTCACTTTAATGCTGGATGAAGTTATTGATTGTTTTTTTTTATTTTCATGATTTGACGCTACAGGTCGGAGAGAGCTCAGGCCTTACCCAACAAGCCCCTCCAGTCGGCGTCCTATGTCGCTCGCAAAGTTAGTTGAGGTTCTTCTCCAGTTGAGTGAGCCACCTTGAGCGCGGGCGTCCTCTGTTGCGTTCCAAACAGTTTCGCATTCGAAGATTCTTCGAGCCGGAGTTGGGCTGTCCATACGCTCTACATGGGATTGAATTCGTAGATGCCTAACTAGGCTCATGTACAGTCGTGGTTAAATCTTCTCCTCCAGACGCCATCAAAGCAAACAGGACTAAAGTTCGCCCGCAGAACATATTTGTTAAAGAGACCAAGGACTTCTTCAATTGCCTCCGCGCCGTATAGCAGGACTGGGATGATCAGTATCTTGTATAGAGTCAACTTGGTTCTTCGAGAAAGGGCTCTATTACTCAATTGCCTCTTGAGGCCAAAGAAACAGCGGTTGGCAAGAGTTATCCTACGCTGATCTCGGTACTGATGTCATTAGTACAGTTTACTCCGGAGCCGAGGTGAGTGAAGTCCTTCACTACCTCAAAGTTTCTGCTGCCCATTATGACGCTCTGTCCAAGACGTCGAGGACAGCATATACTTCGTTTTGGCCTCATTCACCGCCAGACGCTTGCGTCTCAATGTTAGCAAAAGCCTCACTGACAGCTCCAATCACGTTAATGTCATCGGCGTATGCTAACAATTGCACGGACTTCTGGAAGATCGTGCCTCTAGTGTTGGCGTGTGAGTTTCGCACGATCTTCCCAAGTATGATGTTGAATAAGTCACATGACAGCGTGTCGCCTTGCCTAAAACCTTTTTTGACATTGAAGGTCTCGGTGAGTTCGTTACCGACCTCGATGGAGCATAGAGAGTTCTCCATCGTCATCCTGCACAACCTGACGAGCTTGGCGGAAATGTTAAAACTAGACATGGCGTTTTATAGCCCATCGTCAAATGCGGCCTTGAAATCGAACGAACAGATGGTAAGTGTCGATTTGTACTCCTTGGGTCTTTTCTAGGTTCTGCCGAAGTTTGGAAATCTGGTCCTTTGTGTACTCTTTGTGGCTGAAGCCACACTGATATGGACCTATCAGATTATTAATAAACGGCTTCAGGCGGGTACACAAAACGGCAGAGAAGATCTTATACGCGATGTTAAAAAGACTGATCCCTCGATAGTTGGCGCAGTCAAAGGGTCTCCTTTCTGGTGGATCGGGCAAACGATACTAGGATTCCACTCGTCGGGCATGCTTTCCTCAGTCCATATCTTACAGACGAGCTGGTGAATGCCCTACCCTACCAGATCGTCATCAGTTGCCTTAAAGATTTCAGCGGACAGACCGCTGCAGTCCGCTCCAGCGGCTTTGTTGATATTGCCATTTTGACTTCGTCTAAGTCTGTTCTTCGTCAGCGTGACAGCTGTGTCTAGGTCCTCATCGCAAAGGTAATAGTAATAAAATAATAAGAAAACACAAAAATATAAACTTCTCACAACTTTTAAAAATGAGATCACAGATCACTGTATAAGCTACCATTATGTAATTAACGGTCTCAAAATTAAGTCCTTTCCTTAAGAGATGAGGTGAGTACCAAGCTGCGAGTATTCCCACGAAAGGACGATGAACCGAAGGAGCTCGTATTCGCGATCACAGTGTCCGGGGTAGTAAAATGTCACCACAATCACGAACTGCGAGTTGTACCAGGAATGTGACTCTATCGGTTAGACGTCTGCTTGGCAGACCTAGGATTATGTGGCTAGATGAGCTAGAGGTAGTGGAAGAAGAACCAATGGCCAGGAGATTTGCAGAGAATAGTTTTTTGAATATTGACAATAATTGACCCACTCTAGTTGCAAAATGTGAAATATATTGCTTGGTGTGGGTACCCGAGAATACTCTCTATTTTCTTAGCAGCCGTAGATAAAGCAACCATGAATTGTCAAGATCGCCTCCTAACCTAGGAAACCGATTAACAAGCTGGTAGATGTACTGTGTTCTACCCAAAATTTCTCCGTGGTCATTGCTTCCGTCTCTTCTTTTTGCAGCATTTGGTAATTTCAAAATTTGAAAATAAGAAGTACAACAATATTTTAGACGACGTCAAAGCACGTGGCAGACGTTCCCTCGTCAATTCAGAGAAACCTCACTCCCACTTCAGAGCACCCGATAGCTCCCAAAACAATCACCTCAGTCCAACAGCATCACTTCAGCTAAACACAAACGCTTTCCGCGCGGCAGTCTCAAATAATTCTCCAAAGCATTTACGACCGAAACTTGACTTTCAGGCGTCTGCTCTAAATAATCCATCCCGCTCGGCTAAGTAAGTACGAAATCATCTCCAGGATGAGAGGCCCTTAAAAGCCATCACAGCGCCTCGAATGAGTCGTAAAAAAACACGCGAAAGCAAACTGAAAAAAAAAATGCAGGGAAACTTAATCATCATTTGACCCGCGAACAGCTCCCGGAACTGCCACCAGTCTCTCCACAGCGCCCACAACGGGCTCCCATACAAATCAATAACTTGTGTACACTCGCCCCCAGAGCTCATCACATTAGGTCCCCCATAACCATAACCCCGTGCCGACGCACGGTCCATAAACGGCCAGCTTCCACTCCATAAACGTATTACAGCGTCCAGCCGCGGAGGACGGCACGGATGATCTTTCGCCGCCGCCGCTTTTAATGATTGTAAACAATTCACTCAGGACTGTTTGATTTATGGTCACCAAGCCCGAGCCCGCCCCATCCATCTACGCTGTGGGCTCTACAGGCGGGTGGAAATCTTAAAAAGTCCTGTAATCATGACTCACCCTTAAAAATACAATTTCCCCAGGATATGCACCGGAAAAGTTTGACGATTGCTCACATTTCGGTCACAAAGTCACAACGCACAACCGGCACGTCCTTCCGGTTGGAGTGTGCATGCGCCACCCAGCTGGCGCCCACCGGCGAATGCTCGTGTAGGTACAGTGCAAGGACACTCACTGTGGCGAAACAGAAAAATTACCCTTACCCAGCAGCGCATTAATTTAAACTTTAGTTCTCCAATTGCACCTCATCATCGTAGTTGCAGAGCGAACTGAATTGAAGGAGGCCGGGCGCGCCCGTCGAGTGGGAGCGGCAGAATGGAAAAGTTGAAGAAAGTTCACTTCATCATGTCAACAAGTTACAGCGGAGAACAGAGAGCAGCGAGCAAGGATACAACTTCTGACACAGTGAATTGGTAATAAGGAGCAGCTTTCATGCCTTGTTTACGGGTTCTGCGAGAGATTAGCATCATTCGGGTGGCTCTGAAAGAAGACCTCTGCGTGTCCAATTCGGTGCAGGAAAAGAATGCCTTTTGCAAACTTTTCGCATTTAGGGTGACGCCGCCGTCGCCACTGGCCAGCTCAAAGTCACTCCACTGACCGGGGAGGCCAGCAGGAGAAACAAGGACAACGAGGACAACGAGGAGAGCGTCCCTAATAGGACCTGGCGATAATGTCATTTGCACCCAATGATTAAAGTCAACACGAATTGAATTATGTGGTCCGATCTCGGAGAGGGTGGCAGGCCCCGTCCCACGGTGAAGGGTTCACTCCGTGTGAACGCATGTTTCGATCGTAAAAGCAAACGACTTGGGGGGACTCCTTGTGTGCGTTACTTCAGGTGGCGTGAATGGGCTGTGGTGGGCGGGCACTAAACTCGTCAGACTAACGAATTTGGCTAACAATGAAAGTTTTCTGCTATATCGACACAATTACTCCGAAATGGGATTGCCCGGGCGACAATGTCAATTTGTGATTGTCTTCCGGTGCGGTCATGGAGAGACTACGTCTACAGACACAGGCACATGCCCGGTCCCATGCTCCGTCGCAGCGCCAGAAGTTGGCAATGTGATGTGATTTCATTCAACTTGATGGTTATGTTGATGGGTGCATGATTTTTAGTGTTATTGGAGCCATTGATGACATCGGATTGCAGTTATAGGATCGGGGTGACCCAGACACATTGTCGAACGGGGTCGCTTCAATGAAGCGGTTAACGTTTGTGTGTGCTGCTGCTCTGTGGGCGAAAGGTGAGAGTGGATGGTGTTCGGAAAGGGTTACATCTACACGTCGTGCCAGTGTCGTCTAACGATGTTTTGTTTTCGGGGGGAATTAGTGAACGGAGTGGTTGTCGATATCGTGGTGTGGACGGGATATTGACGCAGTAAATAAAATTTCAAAGGGGTTCGATGAAGTTCAATGTAGTGGACGGAAATGTGTTCGTTCAAGCTGTGTGCAAGGTGCCCATTTGAGAGAGGGATGGGTGTATGCTTACAATTTGTTGCGATAAGAGGGGATTCGTTGGGGACTAATCTGCATACACAGCAGCTGTAAAAAGAATCCCAATTAGGATATCCCGCTCTCTTTGAAGCAGTCCATAAATTGCATTGTTAACAGCGAGGGACAGGTCCGATGGCAAACAGTCTCCAAAGCGATGTACATTTTAATTGCGTTGTGTAACGCGGCATGGACTGTCTGAGAGGTTTTTCGTCGCATTCCAAGCCGAGAAGTTGATAGGGATTCTCCGGCCCTTTCACGCTTCTCCACATTTGGAGACACGACGAACTTTATGCGCTGTAAAACGGCATCTACCCAGTCAATCGAATTGGAATCACTCCTCACCGATGGTATGGTTTTGCAGAGCGACGGACGGCGAAACACATTGATGTGAAGGATAATTCTCCTGCGCTGGTCGGTAAAGTTTGCATTATCACACGTATGAGTGAATTTAGATCGAATATTTTGTGTCATCAGAAGACAAGATGGTCCTGGATTCCAGCTCCAACAGCTGGCGGCACCTCAGTGAGTGAACATAGGAAACTGGAGGCATTTAGCACAGAACCAAGTTTATTAGAGCGGAACGTTGACAGCCGATGTAAGGACCTCTCCCAATATCGTTCAAGGCCTTCGAGACATTTTGCTTCATCTCAGAAAGGTGTCCGACTATCAGATTTAGAGACTTAGCTTGATTTAGTGCTGTCGTGTTAGCTATTACCAAATAAGGGCACAGCATCTTGTGGTATCATACAAGTATTGATCAAGTACAGAAGAGGACCAAGCACACTTGCTTGTGGTACTCCAGCTTGTATGCATTTGAACTTAGAGAATATGAATTGGTCGTTATTTCATATCTACTTATTATCGTATTTGGACACTCTACGAGAAGATCTATGGTTTTCGTTGGTTGTCCGCAGTGTTCAACAGTTTTCTGAGCTGCTGTGCCCCCCAGTAGGCTTGTGTTGCCAGTAAGGATTGCACATAATATCCTTAGGTGGGATTTATTCAGATTAAGGATATCCTTGATTATCCTTGGATAGACCCGTCATGCAAGTTTTTCGGTTTGTGAAAGTCCTTGATTGATTGTGATTTGTGAGTTGATTTAATTGAGTTTACTTACTTTCTTCCTTATCAGGCAGACTCGCCATGAAGGGTCCGAGCCTAAGAAATTGATGCCTTCCATCGGTAACGGTCCTGGAAGGCACGCTGCTTCCAGTCATCCAGCTGTCTGACATGCGCGCTGACTTGGTCTCTGTACCGGAAGTTCGGTCTTCCTCTCCTTCTCGAACCAGGAGTCTCGGCTTCGAGGACCCTCTTTGCTGGAGCGTTGTTGTCCATTCGCTCGATGTGAGCAGTGTGGTGAAGCCATTGCGGTCGGCGGATTTTTACCTCACGGACTACATCCACAACAGCTCGTAGAGTTCGCGGTTGTATCTTCTCCTCCATTTGCCTTCCTCGCAGACGGGACCATATATCTGACGCAGAATTTTTCTTCCGAAGGCGCCAAGAATTATCTCTGCAGTGGCTTAGTGTCCAGTCTTCGGCTCTATAAAGCAGGACTGGTAAGATAAGAGTTTTTTAGAGCATGGCTTTGGTCCTTCGAGTCATGAGTTTCGAGCCCAGTTGTTTTGACAAACCGAAGTAGCATCGGTTGCTAAGGGCGATTCTACGTCCGCTCTCCACTACGATTTCATTCGTGGAGTTTACGTTTGCCCCAAGGTAGACAAAATTATAGCTGTCGATTGTAACGTTTTTGTTTTAATTCAGTTCAGTTTTGTAGGAAATTTGCACTTGTCGTCTACCTTTTCATTGTTCTCATGGGTTTTATGTCCTGGCACCCGTATCAGCTTTGACTTCATTTTCTTTGCCAGTGTCTTCACAGATAGCCCAGGAATTAGGGCCCAATTAGTTGTTCAATGCTTAAGTACTGCCTGGCTATCTGGAATTATCAATATTTGTACATTGTTTGCCAAAGTGAATATTACTGATTCAATCCTATGTTTCATTTGGATGCTGACAAAAACATGCCTGACCCATGTTTTTGTCAGCATCTGAGTTCCACAGGCACATTTTTCCACCGCATCCGTTATGCGATGGAATTGATCTATAGTTAAACAGCCGGTCTTGTGCGCCAAAGTAAAACTATTCCCAGTCTTACACATTATAGACGCTTCGTGATTTTACCATTATAACTCTAGTCCCCAGAGTGGTATCACAATCGGCCTACTTTGGCCTAAGTGTGACTGCCCTTAGTCTCAGTCAACCACTATAACCTAACCCAACCCAACTCCAGCCCAAGAGTTCTTCTACAGGCGCTACAGTCTGGGGTGGACCAGTGGCTTACATTGAGTCAACTCGGTCCTTCGAGAGATGGCTGTGCTACTCAATTCCCTCTTGAACCTAAACAAACCGCGGTTAGCAAGAGTTATGCTGCGTTTGATGTCGGTGCTAATGTAATAGGTTAAGATTACTACTGAGTCGCATTTAGAATATGTAATTGACTATCTCAAAGTCCAAGAGGTAGAAGGTGCAATTCTCTCATTAGAAAAATTCAATTATGTACAGCCTCGATTTTCGCAACCCCCGATTCGCGCAACTTCTCAATTTTCGCAACGCTAAAGTAGTTCCAAGTCTTGACTCTACTAGTGCAACTTCCCAAAAAAAGTACCTCGATTAGTACTTTTTATTTGCATGTTCTATTTTTGGTTCGTCATTGCTGTCGTTTCTAATGTGTTTTCCCAATACTAGAACATATCTGAAATGAAGTAATCATGACTGTTAAAAGCACATGCACAGTATCGAACAACACTAAATCAAACTAAAGCTTAAATTAGGTGTAGCATATGGCTAAACTGTACAGCTCTGTCTTTGGTTGCTTCTCTGGCTGAGGAATGAAACCGATTTTAATATTTGGAGATACGAACATTGATGAGAAGTCGTTGGTGTTCTCTTAGCTCTTTTTCACTCTGGGGATGCTTTAGTTTTGTTCGATACTGTTGTTTAAAATTTGATCGTAAAGAATAGTGTTCCACTAGCAGACATTTTTTTTCTACGACAACTAAAAGTTAAAACAACCTACTGAGTTAAAGCTGTTTAGCAAAATTTCACTGTCTTCACTGACTAGGACGCGTTGAAAAATCTTATTCAGGGCGCCAGAGGAAACTTTTTGTATATTAAAGGTTGGGATCACTCTATTATTTGACACTTGTAAGTATTTACTTGATGATGCCCAAATTTATAAAATATCGTATATTTCATATTACTTTTTTGGTTATCCATTATTTATGTATCTTCTTTGCTTTTGAAATTAAAATTCACTTATCTTTGAGATAAGAGTATTTTGACATCTAATGCAATGGATGTAAGCACACGTCCCAATTTTCGGAAGAAAAATTGAACTCAGTAAAAAACCGTTTTATTGAGAATCATTACTTAGCTGAGTACTGATTAGTCAAAAAAACACGCATAGAGTTGGCAGTTTTGAAAAATGTGGTGGCCCATGGCGTTGTGTGCATGTGCGTCGACGCAAAGAGTATTTTCTGCCAACAAAAAGCGTCTCAAACTTGGCCGTTTGCAATGGGCAAAAAACTGTAGGTCCCTTACCCTCGAGGTATAACATTAGCACGCACAGGAAGAGTGGTTGCAGAGAACCTAGCATCTACCTGGCCCTCTACGGTCTGTACCGCCTCCCATAGTAGTAGTACTTTTGAAAAATATTTCATCCTAGAAAGAATAAATAGTGATCTCTTCAACATCGTTCTGGAGAAGATCATGCATAACTCACACGCCAACAGAGGCACGATCTTCCAGAATTCCGTGTAATTGTTAGCATTCGCCGATGACATTGACGTGATTGGCAGAACTCAGCGAGCCGTTTTCATATTCTCCTTTCATCCCCCAACTCGAGCGATTTATGAAACCATTAGGACGTTTCGTGGGGACTGGCTTGTGACAAACGGTTTGCATGCCCTTTTAGAGCGTTTTTGACATCAACCCTCAATCGTCTGAGTTTTAGTCATCGACAAATTGACTTAGCAGTAGGCATATGGCGTGTGTGTCAACAGGCATATATTTTAGGAACTCAATTGCCTTGGCCGGATATGACAGATTAACATAAGGTAGAGAAACTTAAGACGAACTTAGGCTTTCTAAGGACTGCTGTTTAACATTTAACAAAATTGGCTCTGTGTGCTGTGTTCTGACATTTGACTGATCTTTACCACGGTTTTGCATACAAGCTCCTTTTGATCCCCAACTTCAATCACACCCAAAATTGTTGCCTCCCTTCCACGAGGTCAACAGACGAGACCATTTTAATTGTTACAAGACCGCCTGAGCGCTCGCCTCTCCGAAAAATAATTTTCCTAACCAACCATCTGACTTTATTGAGGACGTCCTTGATGCTGTTAAATCTATTAACCCACTACCGATCTGCTGCTCCCATGTGGTATCAGCGGGAGCCTGCTCACTCCTGAGCGATAGTTTATTATTACACTGGACAACCACAATTGCGCGCTTCACCAAACATCACATCAAGCACGAACATCGCCAAATAACAACGTGTTTACACGCCAGCCCGATTATCAATACCGTCCAAAGCTCAAAAGTAAACCACTCCGATCCGAGGGGCACTCAGCCGCACTCACACAGCCGCAGCACAATCTACATAAATCTCTTTAAACGGCGGGCCGTGTGTAAACTACCACGAGCACCGATACAAAATTAATAAAGGATTTCCGCACAAATCAGAGCCGAACGAATCCCGCCCCGACCGGCCAGCACGCACCGGAAATAAACCATTTGCCTCCTTGCCTCCTTCGTCGCCCCGCCGGATAGTTGCTCCGGTGGAGAGTGCGGGAAATGATATCAAAATTCGCAAAATTAAAGGGTTGCTCGTCGAGATGAAGGTTGGTTTTTGTGGTTTCGTTCGGTTCGTATGTACGTCACGACCGTGACCACAGGCGGTCGTCGGGCGGGCCGGGTCAGAGGTGGAAGGCTGGAGTAATAAAATATTTCTGTCACTTACTTGAGGAGAACCGAACACAGTGACCCTCTGTCCGGAGTCGGGACAGAGTGCTTCTTGTCAACAGTTGGCCGGTGCCACTGGAGTGGTTACGTTTTACTCGGGCCGGCAATGCATCACAAAAGCGGATTAATTAGGGCAAAGACAATTTATTATGGCCGAACATGTGTATTTATATCGAATGTTGAATGTTGAGCGAGGTGGAGCCGAATTAATTTGCGACGAAGAGTCATTAATCACTCGGGCACCAAATAAAAGGGAAATCACTTCATTGAAGGGATTAACTTTGACTGGGGCGGGATACGAACCCCTGGGGCGGGTGGAGTGGAATGGTTGTTGATCTGTGCGTGGGCTGGGAGCGGTTTCGGCAGAGAACGCCTGTTTTTGATTAAAATATTTTGTTACAATCGAATTTTCGTGGTTGGAGGAGGGGCGCGTATTTTTTTCAATTTATTTTGAGCACAGTCCGAGTGGACATTGGACAGCTCAGGCAAATGACCGGAGAACAACTGATGGGCTAGACCAAGTGAGCAGCATGTGGGCAGCTGCTGGGCACAGTAGCTAGTGGGATGAAACGGACACTAGGACGACGAAAGTGCAAGCTCTGTATGAAGTTTTAGTTACTTCATTGTTCGAGTGAAGGTCCTGGCAGTCAAAGAAGCGTCCAAAATGATATCAAGGTTTTTTGTCCTCTCACGAGTACCGTCTCTACAGTTCTATGCCGACTACGGACGGCCAAGTTTGAGAAGCTTTTTCTAGAGAGGAAATACTATTTGAGGATTGTCAGTGACGCGAAAGAGATGGGCAGCCGAGCAGGAATCGAACCTGCTCGGGAGCGTCGACGCACATGCCCTCATCGCCACGGGCTGCCATTTATTGACAGTCAAGCGGCATAGGAGATGAAGACAAAGCTTCGACAAAAGCAGCCGGAGCAGCCTCGGAGCATAACATGCTGTCGTGAAGAGTACATGGTTCTTAGCACGCAGCAATCTATTAATCTTTGCTTGGTCCCGGGACGAGCAGCAAATGAACTTGCCAGAAACAGGTACGAAATCTACCCAAATCAGGCAACCCTAGACAATCACAGTCCTCTGACAGACGTTAAGAAGAAATTGAGCGACAGGCTGACAGGACGTTGAAAAGATCTAACCACATTCTATACCTCTCGGGTGTTATGGCCCAAGTCCAAAGACCGACAAGCTCCTGGAATGCAATAAAGGCTACGCAGTATGGAAGTCGGGCGCTGGGCATAACCATCAGAACTACCATGAAAACAAAATGGGACTAAACCGTCCGACTGGATGGCGCAATTGATTGAGTGCCTGCCTTGGTTATTTGGGTCCCCGGTTCGAATCCCAGTGAAAGCAAAAGTTAATATGCTTTAACCAGATTTTTGAAGTCTGTTCCAGTCACCATTTGCCGTTGGAATGAAATTAAGGGCACTGGGTATCACAATGGACCGACAATGGTCTATGTGTGCTGGCAATTTCGCTGGTATCCCAATAATCAAACCTAACGTAAGGATGATTACATCTGCAAGGGTCATGGCGACGATAAAAAAAGAGGCCACACCTTAATATCGTTGTCACCGTCGAAGCCCCTGCTGATTAAGAAATATAATACTTTGAGACCAACACGAACTAACAGCGGTGCCATTAAAATCTCTTTGCAGATTCATCAAGTCATTAGGCTGGTGGGACAGCGAACAGACTGAACCAGAGACGTCGTAATGGGCACAAGAAAGGAGTGGAGAGGAAGCCATTACCTCAAATGTGTATAACAGTGGCCCTACAATGACATATGTATGTGCGACGGGCTCCGGCTAGTCAACCCGCAAACCTTATCTGACCTAGACCTTCACTTTCCGTCTGATGAGTCGTAGTGTCTGAACTATGACTGCCTTGGACAATCTTTTTGCCGCTTCCTCCAATGCGTCCACGAAATCTTGGTATGGCGAAGATTTTCACTTCCTCTTCTCTTGCTCAAGCGACACTGTTCACACTCCTAATGTTGCCACAACTTTCTACGGGTCATAGAGGACCAAGCGTGTCGTCGTTAAATGAGTCCGATCCTTCCTTCCATAACTATTGTTAGGTCCCCACACAATCACAAGATTTGTTTGATCAGAGCTGATGCCATTTACCTAATAATACATACCAGTTTGCTCCAGAATGGCTTTATAGAATTAGTTCCGATGTTTCCGTGGAAGGACTGTACGTCAAGTTCCTGGCAAGCTACCATTCGTATCTTAATTTATATTAAAAAAGCAGTTCTGAGAACTGGTATTCATGCGTTGAATGCGGTGTACATTATGCCGAGGGTACTGAGCAGATGGAGTACACCAAATGTTATTTTTTTTTTGAAAAAGACATTTCTCCGGAAATGAAAATAGAAATAATAAATATCTCTCAGAGTGAAGGTTATATATTGTTTAATTTAGATAATATTCCAGCGAAAAAACTCGAATAATAAAGTATGGCCATTATGATAGCTTCGTTCAGATTCGTTAAGTTTCGTTCAGTTTCGTTCAGTTTCGTTAAGTTTCGATAAGTTTCATCAAGCTTATTGCTTTTAATGTTCAACAAAGTGGGGCGAAAATTTATCAGCGTGTACATACAATAGTTGGTTTTGCGATCCAAGAATATTTCTTTTTAGTTTTTTCTGTAAGTTCGCGGCTAATGTGTTCAAATTATTACATTTAAAAGAATAATAGTCGATGGGCTACATGATAAAAGAGAAGGTGGAAGATCCTTCTCCGCTTGATTAAAAAATTATTCAAAGATACCTCGGTGATGTGGTTGATTAGCGTTTAAGGCCATTTTACTTCCAACTATTCACGATTACGGTCACAGCCTCGAGTTATTCATAGTGAAGTCTTTTTTGTTGAACGGTTATTGGTTTTAATAAAATGTGTCTTTAAACCAATTTTTTATTATCTAAGTAGACATATTTGATTGTAAGTTCTTCTTGTCCCCACTGCCGCCACTGTTCATTAATTGACGACGATCAGCCGCATTAATCGGATCGATCATATTCGATCTTGCGGACGCTCCAATGCAGTAATAGATTTGGTAGTCGTTTTCCTAAACTCCATTTAAGCTAGAGTTTTTGGTGTTGTTTTACTGACACTACTCTGAAATATGGGTGGCGCTACAGACCGTAGAGGGCCAGGGTCTAGCTTCTTAGCAACCATGTGCGTGCCATTGTTCTCTCACGAGTGGAAGGGACCTACTGTTTCTGCCGTCTCCGAACGGCCAAGTTTGAGAAGCTTTTTTCTAAACTGGAAATACTCCTTGAGCATTGTTAGTGACTCAAAAGAGGTGGGGCCGTGAACATTATTTTTTTCATACAGAGCAGGAATCGAACCTACGACGTTCGTTGCCATGGGCCACCACTCTGACCACTCTGAAATATTGCACATTAATGCAGGCTTTTGCTACAGTTTGCAAGCCATCTCTAGCTGCGGCCTACTAAATCAGTTTGTTGACTAATACACTGAATGTCCATGGTTCAATCATGAACGCACCAACCTTCGGGCGCGGTAGCTTGTCTCCTAGAACAAAAAACGGGTATGTGTGTTACAAGTAATGCTAGACAATGCTACTATGCCTACGTTTCCTTTCAGGGACTTCATTTGGATTGTGATACGACATGGATGTACACCTCATTAGTAGCAATAGACGCAGGTCCACACAAAAACAAGCAACTTTTGTTATCTTCCTCAATAATGAGGCAAACAATGGCAAGGAAACCCAACAGACCACTGACTACAGTCGAATTGCTCAAGGTACCTTCCCTTTCTCGCATCGTCTTATCCCCTTAGCCGAGCGGAAAATTGTCTCCCTCCATACCACATCTGCTGAAAAAATAGGTACCTCCGGTCAACTTATAATCATTACAGCCCCGGCGTCAACAGCATCCTTCAGGACTTCAGGACATCTGCAGCACCCACAACCACCGCACAACCAACAGCAGAACGACAACGATTTTAAAAAATGTTTCAATCAATGGCATCGTGCGGTATTTGAGTAATGACACGCTTTTCGAGAGCACAGTCGGGATAAGTGCAGAGGAAAACACGATGCAGTCGGGTCCGTCCTCACACCGCCAGCGCGCCATACGAGGAAATAAGGACTCAAGTTTTGGGTCAAATGGTCCTTTCGACTGGATCCACACCCGAGAGCCGGCTGCTGGGTGTGTACCACTTTTAGGTGTTCCATATTGATTTTCTAATTATATGTGTGTGTGCGCAGTTCCGAGTAGAGGATGCAGAGCTGCTGCAGCCATTGTCAGCAGCGCACTAATGAAACGCTCCTCCTCATGCGACCGGCTCTGCAGAGTGCGCTCTGTGCCATGCCGTGCTAGGGGCTCGTGCACCGTATCGACGGCCGAGGACCCATCGAAATAATGCAAATTCATTCGAGAGATTATTGGGAATGCAGATTTTCGAATCGCAATTACATGTTTGCCAAAATTTAGGGTGAACAGCTTTTCCATAAAAAGGCTCGCAGACGGGGCAGCCTCGGGGCACATGCATGTGCACCATCGAGCGGGGCGCAACGGGCAAATGACACTCTATTTGGCAATTTCTCATCGGTATTGTCACAGTTGTGTGGAGAGGCCGTTGCCGGATGGGGAAAGTTCTTGCAACAAATGAGGCCCTTACATGCAATAAGTTTAGTTTAAGGGGAGATTTGTTATTCAACTTTGGGGGCAAGGGGGCTTTGTGAGTTGTTGCACCCTCGAATGGCCGGTGAGGGGAGGTTAGATGAACTGTGCACGATGCCGCGGGGGATTGTGATTGCGGGTGGATGGCGTGTATGATGAGGAGCGGTCTTGTGGTTAAAGGTTGATCTCGACGGTTTCTAAAAGTTTTAAGAGCAAGTCATTTTAATGCCCACGTCAGCATTGAAATGAACGGATTGGTTCCTTTCAGTCAGTGGCTAATCTTTAAGATGAGTTTTGATCGACACTGCTGTTGCTTTAATTTGTAAATTCCAACTGAGGTAGGAAATTATAGGTTCCCCATGGGGAAGGATAATGGTGTCGGATCCAGAAATTAGTCACCTTTTCCAAATGCCGGCCCGACAAGGCGAAGATTCACCCGATGGTGCATAGCGCCTGAACTGAACAGTGACTTTGTAGGCATTGCATTTGTTTTTCAACAACTGGACTAAAATGAGATAGCTTATAGGACACAATGTCGAACTAGCCAGATCTCCAAAGAGGTGATTTTATCAGACACAAAAAAATGCAACCATTTAATCTGTGCTCTATACTTCGTATGAAGTGGCAGCTGTTACATTATCACAATTTCCCCGACTGAACGCTACACCCGACGCATGATAGGAATTACAGAAGATACATTAGGTATGTTGCAGTATTGTGAAGTCTGTCACCTTTTAAGGAGCGAGGGTAAAAATCTCTCAACGCGGGCAAAATCTTTAGATCGTACGGAGAACGCAGTTAACTCAGTTGTGTAAATTAAGTCCTTTATGAAATGCCACATGCCTTTGTTTGCATTAAATTACATTTGTGAGTTCTAAAGTATTGTGAAAATTATGGGAAATTTTATAAAAATTGCTAAAAGTTATATAAGAGGTATTTTATTTATTGTCCCCAAACTGAACGAAGTGTAACTTGCTAGACGAAATGTTTTGAGAGACGTCAGCAGTCAAAATTAAATTTGAGTTTTTTCACACATCAATTGATTTGACAGAAGACCAACATACTACCCACAGACATTTGTTGTGTTAAAATGGACAAGGTGGTGAAAGGTATTACTCTCTCGAGAGAGCTCTTGTGTGACATAAAACTCATATTTTTGGTATACGGAAACAGACTTTCGTAGATTTTCGTTGTTTTGTACTTTTTATGTTTTTCCTATATATAACTTACTCCTTCCCAAAATTATTAGATCTAGGTAAAGAGCTTATTGATCAACATCTTCTCTAATGACCAAGCGGCAATGGAAGGCATAGCATCAGGCATTCTGATATCGAAACTGGGTATGGTATGCAGACGGAGCAATAATATATATGAATGGCGTTACTGCCCGCAGAAGGTCTGGTCCTAGCTGCCCCGCAACCATTCGTATGGTGCGTGCTTTTGTTCTCTCTTGATTCGAAGGCACCCACAGTTTTATAGCGACTCCGAACGGCTAAGTTTGAGAAGATTTTTCTAGACTGAAAATACCCTTTGAGCATTGTTAGTAACCCGAATGAGATGAGACCGTGACAACTTTTATTTGTCGTACAGACCAAGGATCGAACTTAGATATCGATGTTCAAGTGCGTTGAGATCGACGCACTTGTCCACAACGCCACGGGCTACCACAAGAGAGAGAAATATTCTTGTTAAATTCGTTAGCCCTCTGCGGGGTACCTACTACCGAGGCCTATTGGAATCCAAGGCAATGAATAGGAGGACAATTTGTTGCAGCAGTCTAATCACGTAGCTTCAGTGTCCAGAAGGAGGATGGCGGTACGCTTGCTGTTGCACGGCTTATCTCGTCGGACGGTCTCCCTCGTAGAGAACTGTTGGCAAGCAAACAAATCTCGTGCATCTCGTAATCTACTCGTAGCTAGCTTAGATAAAAAAGAAAGGAAGGAGGGTCTTATATCTTAATGCAGACTACGGACATCCTCCTCCCCTACACTGAAGTCACTCCCGCAACGTGTTGTAACTGGTCTCTCGAGAAAAGATCCAGAGCTGGCATAATCTTTACTAATATAGTGCACATGCAGCCCAGCTCCATAAAAAATGAAAGAACTAGAAACCGCACCCGTGCATGGATCCAGAACTCGCTGGCTTGGTCTGAGTATTGAAGCTACAACACTGTGGCTTATACTGAGCAAGAATACATGAACATCATTGATCGGATTTATGGCTCAGCAAGGATGTACGCACGCTAAAAGGAGTCCTCAAAGAGCACTGTGCCATGGGTATACTCCTGGAACCATTTTGTTGTTTTTTTAGACCAATGTCCAGATTGATTTTTGGTAAGTCCGAGAATTCATTAAAGTTGTATTCTGCCAGGGATTGTGTCCTAATGGAGATCAATGCAGGGCAAGTGCGAAGAAGGTGTGAACTGTTCTCCTCTTCTTCTTAGTCCATGCATTTGCTGCAGAAGATGTTGTAAGGTAATCAATGTCTTGCGACGTGTCTTCCCATTGCCATTGTCCTGTAAGAACTGTTACGAGGTTACTCGGGTTTTTCCTTCCTTAACTGACCATGGTCCTGGTTTTTTTTTAACTCCAGTTTTGGCCATATTTGTTTCACACGTAGCCATGTGTTAATGTTGTTCCAACGGCTGGATGGCGCAGTCGGTTGAGTGCCTGCACTTGGTTATAGGGGTCCCATGTTCGAATCCCAGTGAAAGCTAAAGTTAATATGGTTAAGTCACCATTGGCATTGAGATTAACACACTTGGTGTCATAATGGAGCAACAATGGTTTAAGTGTGTTGGCAATTTCGCTAGTAGCTCAATACTCTAACCAAAACTAATTCGTTCCATCTTTAACGAGTGCTGTCGATCGCTAGGTCTGCGATCTTGGCTCTTTGAGTTTCTATTAGTCCAGTAGCTATTTCAATTGTTGGTCCAACGATTGCTGTTCCGTTTCAGACTAGCTCGTGTCTGGACTGACACTTTCTATGTGCAGGAAACCAGCACTGTACCTAGTATTGTCTTGATATCTCTTTAAGAGATATACGGCAGATTCCAAACTTAAAAATGGTCATTCCAGAGCCATAATTGCTGCTTGACAGTCGGTGCAGATGACGATGCTTCGACATCGTTCTCATGTATCGGCTATTCGTGAAGCCGCTGAATTGTTGTTTTTCTGCCTGAAAATCACCACAATAATCTGGTAGGCCAAGCTCCTCCGTAACCACCCGTGTTGTACGTGCAATGTTCTCTCACGACGAATTTCACCTACAGCCTTATGCCGACTGCGAGCAACCAAGTTTGAGACTTGTCAGTAACTCGAACGGGGTGGGACCGTGAAAATTATTTTTGTCACAAAGACCGGCAGAGACAGCTATCGAACCTACGACATCGAGGTTGGGGTCGACAAACATACTCACAACGCCAGGGGCTATTGGGATATGTTCCGAGCAAATGCCTTACCGGTCTTGCACCAGTCTGTGTAGATGTCTTTGCATTGATATTGTTCAGTAACGAGTTCGTCTCCCATAGCTGTCTGGCGTGACCTGTGCGCTGCTTCCTCCATTGTGTGAATGCTTTCAGGCTCGATTTTGTTGCACATTCTTTGCCACAAATGTCCAAATTAATGAGGTGTAAAATGGTCTCCGGCGCTGCGATTGGTGATGTGCGCATTGCGCGTGTGATTGATGTGCACGCTATCCTTTGGACACTGTTTAGCATTTTTGTATTACTAACCTTATCCATCGCTGGCTACCATACCACTACGCCATAAAGTAGTAATCACCTAATTGGGATTGATCCAGCTCAAACAACGAAATGAAGTCAGTTTCTAGTAAAGCACTTTTTTCATAGAACTAGACCTCTTAAGAGAAGTTGACTGAAATCTATCTCAGATTCATATTCGAACTTGGCTGGTGTGGTAGCACGTAACTTGGTACAATCGAGTGTTGTCGATCAACTCGAAACAAATATTGTCTGAAAGCATGTAAGTAGCTTCCACTTCCACCACTTCACTGTGAACTATTAATGCTATGTATTGTGTTTTTTTTTTTTAAATCTGACCGTTCAATGGAGGATACTCGATTGATCCCAAATAGGTGATCTCAAATAGGTGCTACGTATCCATTTGTATCAAGGCAAATAGATTGTTTTAATCTACGTTCTGGAACGGATTTAGGACTACAGTAGGTCGCACCGTAGTTGAACGCTCTCTAGCACGGCCATAATGGACCCAACACCTTGGTCCACGTGAGTCACTGCCACTAGGTCGTTTGGGCATCCAATCATCCATCCACCTATACAAATTTCTGGGAATGCGCCAATGTCATTGAACTGACTATCTACTGCACTTTCCAGAGGCTTAGCCAATTCCACAGTAAATTCCAAAAAATAAATATACATCTCTATTTTTAAAGTCTGCCTGACAACTTAGCAATAAATAAGTGCTCAAAATATAAAGCGATTCATCAAACTGAAATAATATATTGGCAACACTTTTTCTCCCATAAACAACATAACGCCATTCGGCAGCCAACCCGTAACAGCCCAGAAGTATGCTATACTCTTTGTTTTATTCGACAGCCATAACTCTCGGCGTGTGATTCCATCAATTTCTTACCAGCCCCACTCCCAGCCGCACCGGTGGCGGCTATGAAGTGGGTACACTTCCAAAACGATGACATAATTCAAAGAAAATAAATTCTTGATAAAGGACATCTCATCAAATTCAGGTCACTGTGACCATAAAATCCCATGGACCTGCTTAGGCCGCCAGGAGCCAGAAGCCGACGAGGAACCTAGGAAAACTAGGTTTTTTTTCTGGTTTACGCACACCGATAACGCATAATACATCGGAACGGGCCCGTAATCGATTCCATCAAGTCGACAAAATAAATTGCTTCGCTTTACTCACTCGCCAGTGGCAGTTTGACGTTGGTTACCTCAAAAGGGCAGGTATCCCAGAGGACGTGCGAGCACACAGGAGAACCGGTTTCGTTGTAATTTTCAAATAAATCCGTCCGAAGACAATTTTCACAGACAAACAACGAAATTATACGGCGAACGCCTTCGACTTGCATGCTAAGCCCGGGCCATTGATAAGGGCTTAGCCGATCTGAAACGGAGGCGATACCCCATGAACGCACAGACGGCCCCGAACGCAATTCCCTCTGAAGCCATTCCAAATGATATGCGTACTGATAGCCTGTAATAATATTATTCACTCCCGAGGGACTCTGGGACATTCACCCGCCGGCGCAGGGGCTCATAAATAAGGCCCACCCACAACGGCGCGCCGCACCGCCGGCGAATGGCTATTTTAGAGCCTAAGAGCGTGAGCGTATTTCATCGGGCTGCTAGATAATTCCATTGTCGAGCGGCTGTACGCGCGCCTAAGCTGTGTGTACACCCAACGCAACGGGGTGTGAACGCATAAAAAACACAACAAAACACTGAGATGCAAAGCAGTAAAGTCGTTGCTCTGGCTGTGGCCACTCCTGCCGGTGCTCCAGCTGCAGTCGAGCGTATGCAAATATTATCCTTCCGCCCGGTGGGAGGCTTGTCCCGACATGCGAGATGATTCTGTTGTTAGCACAAACATTACAGGGATACTGCACATTATAACACAAACATTTAGCCCGGAAATCTCAAGGCGCTCCTTTGACAACTTGACTAATTGCGTATGCATGGAAGCCAGCGTCAAATCTAAACATTATTCATTTGATGCATGCCAGTGCGGAAGTGATGGTGGGTGCGTGTGTGCGCACCGATGGAGGTGTGTGCTGGCTGCACGATGGGGCCGGAATTTAATAATATGCCTGCGTCCGGACTGTGGGCTCGGAGCATGAAGCCTGCTGTCTGGAGATTCGACTTGTTGGCAGCCGCCGGGTGGACCTCCTCGCTGACAAATGTGACTTGCGAGTCCTGGGGACGGGTGTGTTCCTGACGAAACAATAGTTCTGCTGCTCCGTAATACATTCCCGTTCGCTCGTTCTGTACGGTGTCACTCTATCGATTAGTTGGCCGGCATGATGTGGGCTCACCTGAAAGCAGCAGCCAGCCCCCAACCACACACCAAGAAGGACGAGTATTTCTGTGTTTACAGCAAACTCAATTTGAATTGAGATAAAATATTGTCCGCAACCGAGGGGGTGTGGGTAAACTATTTTCCAATTTACATAATTCAAGCAATGCTCGTAGATGCTCGGTCCTTGGAAATCGATCGCTGAATTGTGAGCAGTCACGATGCACGATGGAGGAGGAGATGAGGTCTGTGTACTTCTGGATGAGTTATGCCGTCATATGTAGCTGCTCGTTGGTCTGGGTTGAATTAATTTCGACGAAAGCTTGCCCTGCATCGAGCCGAACCGAAGAATGGAGCACAATGTCATGCGATGATGGGGCTCAATTGTAATGACTGTTCAGGATGAGATTATAAGCATCAGTCGCAATCAGTTCGACGAGTTCACTGAACTTGAGGTAAGTGCAGCAGAGTTACGAAAGGGCTTTCATAGGCATTCAATCCAAATCAGGATGTAGCAAGTTTTCGGGTGACATTTTGAAGTCAATCAAAGGAAGAATTCTCTCTGGGTCTTTGCCTATAAGGATGAATAATTCCCAGTAAGCCTGAAGCCAAATCTGGAAGAGCCTTTCTTCCAAATAATTTCAGTTGGATTAAGTAAATTTTTTTATGAAGAACAGATGGCAGACAAACCATGAAGGGTCTGAGCCTGAGCAATTGCTGCCTTCCATCGGTGACGGTCATGGGCACGCTACTTCCAGTCAACAAGGCCAAGCTGTCTTACATCCGCGATGTCTTGGTCTTTGTACCGAAGCTTCGGTCTTCCTTTCCTTCTCGAACCAGGAGGCTCGGATTCGAAGACCCTCTTTGCTGGAGCGTTGTTGTCCATTCGCTCGATGTGGCCGAGAAAGTGTAGTCGACGGATTTTTGCCTTCCGGACCACATGCACATCCTTGTACAGCCTTCATTCGCTTTCCTCGCGGACGGGACCATATATCCGACGTAGAACTTTTTTATCAAGGCTCCAAGAATCAGCGGCCCGTGGCGTTATGGGTATGTGCGTCGACCCCAACCTCGACGTCGTAGGTTCGATTCCTGCTCTGTGCGACGAAAATAATTTTCACGACCCCACCTCTTTCGAGTCACTGACAATGCTCAAAGATTATTTCCTGTCTAGAAAAAGCTTGTCAAACTTGGCCATTCGGAGTCGGGCACGATAGCACGTACAACACGAGTGGTTGCTGAGAAGGTAGGCCCTGGCCCCCTACGGGCTGTAGCGACACCCATATTATTATATTATTAAGAATCAGCTCTGTAGCCTTACTTAATGTCCAGCTATCGGCTAAATAAAGTAGTACTGGCAGAATAAGGGTTTTGTAAAGCATGAGTTTGGTCCTTCGAGTCAGGAGTTTCAAGCCCAGTTGTTTTGACAAGCCGAAGTAGCATCGGTTACCAAGGGATATTCTTCGCCGGATCTCCACTACGATGTCATTCGTGGAGTTTACGTCTGCCCCGAGGTAGACAAACTTCTCTACTACTTCGAAATTGTAGCTGTCGATTGTGACGTTTTGGCGTAGTTGGTGTGCGGCGAATCGTTTTTTGCTCGACAGCATACATTTTGTCTCTCTCTGACCAGCTCGTTTCGCCTGTTCCTTAATTGCCGTGAAAGTTTCCACTTCGGCGCGTTGGGTCCGCGCGATAATGTCGATGTCATCAGCGTATTCCAACAGCTGGACTGACTTGTGGAAGATAGTGCCATCCGTGTTGACTTTTGCCCGCAGCACCAACTTTTCCTGTACCAAATGGACGAAATCACACGAAAGCGCATCTCCTTGCCCAAATCTGGTGCAGGTTTCGAACGGCTTAGAAGTTTTTGAACCGAACTGCACGGTGCAACGCGTATGTGTTAGCATGGTGCGACACAGCCAGATCAATTTTTCCCGGGATCCCGAATTCGGTCATTGCTTCGAATAGCTTCTTTCGATGAATGCTGTCGTATGCGGCTTTAAAATCGATGAACAGATGGTAAGTATCGATTTGAAGCTCGCTGGTCTTCTCCAGGATCTGCCTTAATGTGAAGATTTGGTCTATAGTCGATTTGCGGGGCCGGAAGCCGCACTGGTACGTGCCGATTAGTGCGGTGCAAAACGGCTTTAGACGTTCACACAGTACGCTGGATAGGATCTTGTAGCCGACATTGAGCAGGGATATACCTCTATAGTTGTTGCAAGAGGTAGGATCGCCTTTTTTGTGGATGGGGCATGTGGAGCTGATATTCCAGTCGTCGGGCATGGTTTCATCTTCCCAAATTCGAAAAATGATCTGGTGCATGCTCCCTACCATTACATTGCCCCCAGCTTTGAAAAGCTCCGATGGTAAGCCAACTGAGCCTGCGGCTTTGTTGTTCTTCAGCCTTTTAATGGCTGTACCGACTTCTTCAAAAGTAGGTGGGAGGACTACTATATTTTTGAGTGAGCTGACGACGATTTCGTCCGCTGCAATTATTATTCAACTAAATGTCGATAACGTGTCCTGACTAAGCAGTTACAGTAAAACGGGATGTGTTCTGCAGTTTCTTCGTCCTCGTTGCAGGTGGCAGGTGTGATCTTGTGTTAGGCCCTTGGTCTTAAGATGTTTGTTTATTGAGCAGTGTCCAGTAAGGAAACATGTGGTTACAGGTATCCGACTCCTTGTGAGTATGAAGAGCTGAAATATTTGGAAGGAACCTCCTACCTGCCTGCTACATTTATGTTTTTCCATGTCTCTAAGCCAATTATCTAAATAGCTACTAACGTAACGTGATGGGTGTATCGCAGAATGGTCGTAGCATCTTTTATAGTGGAGCGGGTAGGTCTTCTCTTTAGTATCCTGTATGACCGCTGTGAACTGGTATACAAATAAGGTGGATTCTGTTTGTTGGCCAGATTGTGTAGCACTAGCACTATACTCAAGCCGCAACGCTTTCATCTGTTTTGGAGTCATTTGTGTACCAAATGAGGGGCTCGTGGATGAAGGTGGGTTGTGAGGGTTTTGCTGCCGGTTTTGTCGTGAGGAGAGAGTGAAATATTTGTAATGACTTCTAGTGCTGTTGTGGCGGTTGTTCTTATTGCCCTTGTGATGCTGACACAAGCTGGTCATTGTAGTTTGTTGAGCTTGGTTTGTGCAGTTGGTTTAGTGATGTATGTGTATAGCCAATCACTTATTTTTGGGTTAACGCCCTGTTTTACCAATGAGACTATAGCTGGTCCGCAAGACGGTCCTGGCTTCAAGAAATAAGTAAGAAAGTACACACTTTGAATGAGTGAATGTGATCAGTGTCTGTTGTAATGATCAAGATATTATCCACATATCACTGCAAAAACTTGACACTGCACTTATGCCCCCTTCAGCTACCAATATACCCCCCCCAATCCCCTATTCAAGTCAACACCTCCCAGGCCAGACAAAGAAACTCCGACATCCTTCGCAACTAATTGCACTAAACTAGAACAGAAGAAAGAAACCCCTAATGTGCACTCAAAAGCTTCTCCTCTGTCTTGCTACTAATTTGAAAAGTAATTTACCAAACTTCTTATCCCTCGTACATTTCCTGTAATTGTATTCCTCCTCGAAGGCGTCCTTGTCAAGGTGTCCTAACAACGTTCAATTATTCTCAACACAAACAACGGAAACGAATCGACTCTGAGACGGAGAAAATATGATAAGTGCAATAACAAGTTGAACATTTTAATGTCGCCTCCTGTTCACCGGGCACTATCTGCTCTCTGTGTCTCGTGAAGGACCTCAATTCAGTCAACGTGCTGGTTTTTCTTTCTTTTTTTTTAATTGATTTTGCTTAAGTCTCGTCAACTTCTCGGGCACGGAAATGTCTTTTCCCTTGGCACGAGAGCTATTACGGGGGAAACGAAAGCCCTTCAAGTTGTTACTTGACGACTACGAGTAGTCGTCGGCGACGGAATTTGTTTCCTTTTTTCCAGTTAAGGGGTTCTGTTTTCGATCTGTGCATGGGGTAGTGAAAGGGGGTACTTATGCATCAATTGGAGGTGTTTAGATTGCACAATGTAGGTAGATAAGCATTCAAGAAGTAGCGTATTTAATTCATGTTGTTGTCTCTAAATTGTTTGGTTTAACAATTCCAATCGGTGGTGGCCGTTCCCTCTTCATGGATTTAGCAATATTAATGTACAACAACTAATAAACAACTGGAGGGAACCGGAATGTTGGATAAAATTGTGGTACAACCAGGACATACACCCTCCAAAAAATGCATTAGGGCTGTCCCCCAGGAGATCCAAGGAGGCTTAGAAACTAAATAAGCCTGGCATTTTAATACTATGCGACTGGAAGTAGCGTGCCCAGGACTGTTACCGATGGAAGGCAGCGATTGCTCAGGCTCAGACCCTTCATGGGTCTTCGGCCTGATAAGTAAGTAAGATGCACTTACAGGCCACTTTCACTGCGAATATCGTGAATACAAAATGGGACGCAGCAGCATACTACACTGCAGACACTGTGGACAATCAAATGAGAATGAAGTGTCCAAATCTCACACCAAGCAGATAGAGAACAACCGATAGAATGGCGTTAACAGGAACAGTCCATCAGGGCATCCAACACAGCAATTGGACACAAAAATGCGGCCGCAGTGAGGGGTGACTCCAAAGAGGAAGTGCCCCAATATTTTCAATTCAAAAAAAAATATATGGTTGTCCCTTCGTTATGATAAAAATTATCTGTCATTTAGAATTCTCCCATGGAAGGGACATTGTTTCTGCAATAGAAGAATTTCTAGGGAATTGGACGTGGCGATGAGAGGGATGGATACCACAGAACTCTGCTCCCGAAACTATTGAGTTAGAAAGACATTTGGCATTATGTAGTACTTCAGATGGTAAAGACAAATTATCACTTTGCATCCAGATCATTACAATATTAACAGGAGTTCGCTACCCGCAAAGAACTGGAGGTAGTGCTCCACCCTGTGTTTCTCTATGAATAACTTTGCAGATCTGCTTGTTATCAAGCAGGAAATGTACATATTTCTTCATTTGAATGAAACTGGTAACTTTTCGAGAACATCAAGAGTAAGCCCAAGCATTTGACTCCATTTTTCTGAAGATCCTCCTTAAGTTTGAGAATTCCGCAATTTTCTCGGGGGTGGCAATCGCTACTTATATGTCTATATCCTATTTGTGCTTTTTTAGTATAAGGATAACTTAGTCCTTCTGTTGGGAGCATGACCTCGGGGTGTTTGGCACGAGGTATACTATCAGTACCAGCTGACTTGGACTTAAGGCGTACACAACATATGACAATCTTCCCTCGACATCCCTGGCAAACTAACACGACTTTGTATGTTGACCACGATATAACAACCAGTGAAGTTAAAATAGCCGTATTGATGTCCAGACCAATAAACATCATTAATATACTCCGACAAGGGGATGGTCTGGCATGCCTCCTCTTCAATCTGGCGTTGGAAAAAGCAATCCGAGACATTGGTACATATACAAAAGGGGCTATCATCACCAAGTCAGATCTCGACTCACGCAGACCACATAGATATTATCGGAAGATCCTACCAAGTTGAACGAGCACCCAAATCGAGCAGGCAGTACAGAAAAATTGACTGTACGCCCGTGGCGTTGTGGGTATGTTCGTTGACCCCAACCTCGACGTCGTAGGTTCGATTCCTGCTCTGTGCCACAAAAATAAGTTTCACTGTGCCACTTCTGCCGAGTCACTGACAATGCTAAAAACTTGGCCGTTCGGAGTCGGCATAAAACTATGTCCCTTCCACTCGTGAGAGAACAATAGCACGCACAACACGAGTGGATGCTGAAAAGCTAGGCCCTAGCCCCTAGCGGGCTATAGCGCCACACATATGCATGGTGGAGTAATCTGCGAGTAAGGTTAGGTTATAGAGCTGCCAGCGAAATTGCCAGGACACATAGACCATCGTTGGGTCCAATGTAATTCCCAGTGCCGAATGTATCAAATTTGAAAAACAGATAAAAGCATACTAACTTTTGCTTTCACTTGGATAGACACGTGGGACCCTTTAACCAAGGGCAGGCACTCAACCAATTGTTCCCTCCAAAAAATCATTGTAGATGAACACAAGTAGTGCAATCCTTCAACTACCTTGGGTCGATTCTAGCAACCGATACATGAGCACGGAAAGCGGCAGCTCGAAGGCAACAGAGCCGGTTATAGTCTGTCGAGGCTTTGCAATCCAGATACCTAACTATAACATCAAAGCTACTGCTGCACATGACCATGATCCTGTCTGCTGCACATGACGGTATCCTCATGCATGGATCCGAGAATTGGGTAGACAGTAAAAGGTACTCTCAACCCTAAACCGCGTACGAGAGGAGGTCATTTAATGTTTTTGGCGGCATTCCGTCAAATGTGGACTTATGTGCTACTTGATTGGGTCAAAAGCTAAAAGCACCGAAGCCCTTTCAGCTCCAGGCGCCTGCCTGACATTTACTGACATACCATTAGCGGGTTCAAGTCCCCCAGCCTTTCTTCATTTTGGAGGTTGAGCCTTATTTTTTTCCTCAAGCTATACTCTTTCTGTTCAGAATTCTACTCCAAACTATATAGGTGATGGTCGTGGCCCGTGGAGTTGTGGGTATGTGCGTCGAACCCAACATTGATGCACTTGAACCTCGACATCATAGTTTCGATCCCTGGTCTGTACGACAAAAATAAGTTGACTTCCCCACCTGTTTCGAGTCCCTAACAATGCTCAAATAGTGCTGCTTTCGGAAAAAAAGCCTCTTTCTCTCTCTGCTAAGTCGTTTGCGCTTGTGAAAGAAGAATAGCACGCAAAACACGAGGAGTTGCAGAGGAGCTAGTCGGCGGCCTTCTACGGGCTGTAACGACACCCATATACTGTGTAAGGGTTAGAAGTAATTTGTTTTACTAACAATTGCAACAGGTATTCTTCTTCTCATTTAATTGGCGCTGCAGCCCTGGTGAACTTGGGCTTCAATCAATGTACTTTTCCAGCAAGCACGATCCTTCACCAGCTGCGCACACTAATTTGGTTGAGGTCCCTTCACTCTGTTGCTTTGTTGCAATGGCTACGGCAGACTCTTCAGACTTCTAGAGCCTCCTTGGCAGGTGACCACTACAACAACTGTTCTGCGGTGAAATGAGGTTTTCGTATTAATTAGAAAAGTAAGAACTAAAAGTAGACGTGTCATTTTTGTAAATGGGAAGATAAAGAAGTGGGAACAAATACTATATCGAATCTGCATGGAAGCTCATGACGGAGGAATATTCGAAGAATTTCGTATTCTTTCATTTGAATGACGGGACAACAATGGGTACCTGTCAGAATTCAAGGACCTCCTGTCACCTGTCCTTGAATACTTATTGCAGCCGATCTAGGAAACTGCAAAGGGTCTTCTTGTTCCGTGTACAATATTGGACTGCTCTTTCCGCAATCTGTTCAATTACCAACTTCTATGGAAGTTATTCTCTCCTGCTTCAGCAGCTTTCCTCCTTTCTGACTACAAATTTCAGCGAAAAACCTGTCGTTTGCTATTGACATTGAAGTGGAGGAATTATCAAGAATTGTTAAAGAAGCCATCCATCCAAGTAGTGCATACACTTGCCTTCCCAGAAATTCACAAGACTGCCCGGCATTTAAATGGCGCCCAACGTAAGATATTAATGCGAAAAATTATCTTCGATCATATCTGAAAAACGAAAAAATATCCCCATCCCCATTCAACTGTGCTCCCATTTACAACGTATTTTCCCATGCAGATGCTCCGATGTGAGGAACGAAATTCACGGAGTGAGTGAGTAAGCCCATCCTTTGTGATGGATTCGGATCTGGGACAAACGGATACATCTATAGCAGCATCTCCTGCAAAGATTAAGATATATTGATTAAGCAAAGATTTATGGTGCGACACAGTGTCTACCTGGTTACAGAGATCGCTTTGCGTATTACGATGCCGATAATGGAGAATCCCATTGAGACGGGCCGATTCAATTAATGGAATAATGGATTTTCGAAAGGGTTTACACTCGTCCACTAAGGATGACACTGACAAGCAGATAAATGATCACAAGGGATGGGAACAGCTCTATACGTACCTAGTTCGATGTAATTAATAAACCTAAGAAAGATAAATCGTTTCGGTTGGAAAATGTTCAAAGATGGTTTTTGGAGTGGTGCAAGGCGGTGAGCGGACGGGTCGATTTTGGTGGGTAGTGCGAGGCCTTTGCCGGAGGGTGGCCTTGTCGATTGAGATTAGAAAGTTTAATTTTGAATTGATGAACATCTGGAGTTGGTTGTCGAGGCGACGGTGATGTTGAAGGGGGCTTATGGCAAGTGAAGGTGTTGTGGTTGAACTGTTTTCTACTCTCGGAAGGAAGTGGAATTGTGTTTCATGGAGGGCACATGGAATTTACTATACCGCATTTGGCACCGTTGTCTTGCCTTAAATCGAACTGTCATCCGAGATTGTTAATATATTCGTTTGGACAATGTCAAGCATTCAATACTCGCGAAAGTTTTATTACCTTAAAAGCTTCCGTCGGTGGTCAGTGTGTACTCATTTTGAAAGAGTACTCACTTTTTCATAATTCCACATTAACAATTGTACAACGACAATAAATAATTCATAAGACTACACTAGTAGGACTGTAACCTCTCACAAGCGGACATTGACGGTACCAAAAAAAATTGCTAGCTTATTATGGGTGTCCTTTAGGAGAGATTACATCTTACTATCCGGACACGCAAGAAAGCATGGTTAGGGAACTAAGCTTTTAAGTTGGTTGGAACTGTATACCTCCGGTTGGGCACTATGTACAGGACCCCATTTACTCCATAGACTTTCGTGGTGGTGGTTTGTGTGTAGCATTATTATAGCTACTGGTTATAGCTAATATTCCGAATGGTGTTCGAATATTTCCCCCATATGGCGCTTGGAAGTAACTTGTGTCCACATCACAGTATAATTCAAAGACAGAAGCTTTCCAGCGCATGTTCAAATGGAATAATACAAGTAACGCCATCTGTTAGCAAACTGCGCGAATAGTAGAATAAGTTATAGACCTAATATGAAGTCGCATTGCAAGTAGATTTAATTATATGTACCATAAGAACGTGCGCCACAACAGCCTTGTTCCAATTCAAGTATTCCTCTATTTGGATTCAATCGGCCTGATCCAGGACTTGGATGGATGTCCAGTAATCTACCACGCTGTACGCCGGATAGACGACTCCTCCACGAATCGCGCGTTGTTCGCGAACACGACGATCTTCACTGGTTCAGTAGCGCGATCCCTGGCCAAGACAGGAGAGAGAGAGTGAGAGTGAGAGAGAGAGAACCAGTCTCGGCCTTGGCCGGCAACAGCCTGATGATAGTTCGTGTAGTCGGCTTAACGGCTCGCTTACCTAATTCGAGACTTACGAAGAACAACATTTTTAAGCAATGAACAAGGGCGGGTGAATACCTTATCTTACGCATATACGCAATACGAAAGAACGCGCAGCATCGACGTCTCGGACAGAGCGTCACAATGAGTAGCAGAAACCTTGAGGTAGTCAAGGACTTTGTCTACCTCGGCTCTGCGGTAAACAGGGATTGTCACTGTACCGAGATGAAGCGCAGAATTGCCAACCGCTGCTTCTTTGGGTTCAAGAGACAATTGAGTAACAGAGCCATCTCTCCAAACAACAACCTGACTTTATATAACACTCTCATCATCCCTGTGCTACTCAATGGCGCAGAGACGCGGATGCAGAAGCTTTTAGTTCAGAGAAAAGTTCTGCGAGCCATCTTTGATCCTGTTTGCACGGATTGCGTCTGGAGGACAAGATTCAACCACTAACTGTATGGGCTGTACTAAGGCATGCACCTTCGGATTCAACGCTTAATATGGCTAGGTCATATAGAGCGGATGGACACCACAACTCCGTAGAGACTTCGATACCGAGCATTGAGAACAGAGGACGTCTTCGAACGAGATGGGGTACACAAGTGGAAAGAGACCTTGGTGTGCGCAATTGACCTAGGTTCGTGCTACCTTTTGTTAGTTGAGGCCCAGGTCCATCCCGGACTGCATGCTGGGCTGTTTGTTGTCACTGTGCTTCTGATGTGTATGTCAAATGACGTCCTTTTAGTCCAAATAAGGTCACTTCATTGGGTCCATACTGCGCCTTTCATGTCGTACCGTCTCATGAGCTCAACGTGCGTAATAGAGTTCATAGCATGGCACCTAGAAGTAGTAGGCTTCTACATTCCCAGTGTAACGAATACACAAGTATTTGAATGCTAATTGTGTGTTCAGCTGAACACGAAAAGACATTTAAATTCGTCTCCCTTTCAAGCTCCAGATTGACAGGCTTCCCAAGCCAGAAACACCTTATTTATCACCAACCAACCCGTTTACCGCAACAATTGATCACGTTGCGCCGCTGAAAGGATTCCATTAAAACCTAATCATTCCAAATCGCTTTTCACTTCCCACTATCCTCTCAACCAGAACAACGTCACATGGAACAAAAAAAACCCCAAACTCAATTGAATACTGACGTGCACGACACACGCCGCAGGACACGAATCTGATCACACAGCTGGCAGCTACATTATTTCCACTACACCCTCAAAATCACACCCAAGCCCGGCGAACTTCATGTAAATTGTCTACATCACTTCATCATACAAAAAAGCGCACGGAATCTCGTAGACATGACTTCTAAGAGAGAGAATAAAAAATATGGCTCGCATATTAACTCACGAAATGTATCCTGTTTTTCACCGCCGTGCACACTCTCAAATGGATAGGAACCGTACCGTATCCGATTGGGGCGTCCTCCTGTGCGCCAATCTGCACCCACACACGTGAGCAGACAGCACTGAACTTCAAGCATCATAAAACATCAAATGGCATTTTATCAAGACGGTAAAATGTTTTTCACATGCAAATGAGCACGCACTGAGACGTATACGTACCTTTTATGTGGCGGCATTTTTTCCCTCACTCCGACCATCCGACACCTTGCCTTATCCATCCGTCTATGAGCACACGGAACAGAGCCAGCCAGCCAGGCGAGTGCCACCGAACCCTTTGCGCCGCCCGCTCATTTGGTATGCTGACGGTGACACGACGAAAAATAGCTCAACATAATGCCACCAAATATGAGATATTAACATAACAAAAGCGGAACGAACGCAACACACACCTCACGGCGCGGCGCAAAAGAACCGGAAGCGGGGATCCTTTGAAGAGTAATCCCGCTCACATGGTTTCTCAATTCGTCCCTTTGTCAGTAATTCCCCGAGAAGCTCATATTAATATGCAACGTCTGCCGTCGCGCACACAATTCCTCGTGGCAGTGGTGAGCATTCGAATATCCTGTGAGGCTATTATTGAGCAGCCCCCCATCCCGGCGTCAGTTTTTAATTTCGCCGCCGGAAACGTACGAGAATTCGTGGCTGTGTGTGCGACAAAGGCCTTGCTGGTGCTTTGGCTTTATTATTATTTGCTTAGCCATTTCCATTTGCGAAATAATCCTTTGCAGATAGTGAGTCACGTACGTAGGCGTCGCACATTTTATCATTCCTCCTTCGGCACACACATCAAACCGTGCGAGTGCCGTTGAAGTGGCACGACGACGCTTCTGGTGCTTCCGCCTCATCCGTAGCGCTCAAGTGTCCCTTTTGTCCGGTTCAAGTTTAAGGCGTTGCATATGAGCGGCCTGGGTTCATTTCGAATTCCCCAAGGATGGCGAAATCTCCCACTCCCTCGGCGGGGATTTGCCAGAAGCCGAACCCTATCGTGGAGGCAGCCTATCCCACTCGGCGGGTCACCAATCGGTGTGGCAACGGAGCAGGCACACTTTTCACAGCTCTGGAAAATAAATTTGACAGGCTTTTTGCGCATACACACCGTCCTCCGTCCCGGCGACACACAATATTCCACTTGTCACTCGTGTTTTTAAGTATATTTTATGCTTGTGCTTTTGTTATCCACCAACGCCGCGCCGTGAGAGGGAGGCACGTGTGTACGTGATTGACATTGAAACGTGGTATGACCGAAGGAGATCTATGTACGATTTTCACTTCGACCACGTTGCTGGGTCTTGTGCCGGGACTCGGCGGCCACCGCACACTGGCGCTCCCCTCGCATATCAATTTCACGAGGGCCGTCTTGTGTGTCGAATGCGTTCGCCTGGCTTTTGACGAATGGAACTCTTAGTGCCCGGGCTGGGCGTGGGTCTGCTCTTATTTCCTTTGCTTTATGGGATGCCATCCTTGAAATGAATTGCGAAACCTATGTTATGCTGGTGTGTACTCACTTGATTATGATTTCATACGAGATCGGTGGGAGGGGGGGGATCCCAGAATTTAGGGCACTAGGAAGGTGATTTGAAATTTCTCCCAGCGACTGTGGAGCGTGTTGGTATAATTGCAATTCGAACAGCAGGTGTTCCGGTGTGGTACAGAGTTGAATGAGGGCGCTGTATGCTGCCGGAAAGAAAATGAATGGAGTGGAATAAGAATTGTGCGCACGTTTGATTGGGTTTGAGGGCTGCTAGCGTGCAGAGATGGCCTTGGTGGCAGTTGTCAAAATTAAAGACTTGTGCTGGGTTTAATTAAAATCGGGGCCTCTTTGATCGGCAACGTGGACAGAAATTGCTGTCAATTGCGGAGGGTCTCGTACCAGTAGTTACTGCTAACACAGTTGGCAGAGAATGCTTTGAAATTATGGATTGATTCGGTACTAAATTGGCGCGTGGGTTACAACTCACTTACACAGTCTGTCCCATTTCAGATGCATACCACTCTCAATTCGCTAATTATGAGGGTTTAATTTGATTTTTTTCTAAATGTACCTATTTTTTGCCACACAGTGTGGCGTGACGAGAATAATGAAAGGATTTAGCTAGAACACTAGGCAACTAGTCAGTGCCGCCATCCGCTTACAGATCTAATGACAAGCCATCTGCACGAAAAACAGAAACAAGTTAAAAAAAAACGTGAGACATCGAAATTTGCGCTGTCGCTGGCAGCTGTGTCTAAGGACTCAGCAAGCTCAGATAGGAACCGAATTGGGGAAGTATAAGTAACAGCGCGCTTGCCTAAGCAACACAGTTAGAAAAGGTTTGAGACCATTCAATAAAAGCGTTGACAGAGATGGCCCAGACTGCCTACTTACTACTTAAGTCCTTTAACCCCCCGGGAGGCATAGGTCGTCAACAAGGCCTGCGCGCCATCTCGTTCAAATTTCTGCAACGCGTTTGAGCTCCCTCCAACTCATTCCTAAAGAACTCGATTCCTTTTTAACTGTTCTGCGCCATGTTTGCCGACATATGTGCTTGCTCCAGTCACTAAAGAATTTTTCACAGCATACCAATGGTCATCCACGCTTTCCTGTCTTGAGTTGCTGATTGCTTCTGCTTCTAAGGCAAGATGGTTCCTAATCTGTTGGTGTACTTGGGGAGCGTTGAGCCTTTCGATATTGTACCTGGTATTGAGCAAATTACAGCGATTGCTATTGACGGCTGCAGTACGAAGTCGTATATGAGCTATCGTAAGATGGTGATCTCACTCCAGCCTGATGTCGGCTCCACGTCTGTTCTAAAAGCGGCTGCTTATCGCAATGTGTTCGATCTGCTTAGATGTTCGCTGCCTATCAGTTGATACCCCGGTGATCTTGTGGCAGGTATTTTGCTTAAACAACGTACCACCAATAACTAGGCGGTTGACTTTGCAGAAGTCCTCAAACCGTTCGCCAGTCTCCAACGCATTGAGCTCCCATTACGTGTTTTAGCACAGTGTTGTCGCTGCTTACTCTGGCATTGATATCCCCCAACACAATTACGATATCGCCATTAGGCGTTTGGTTGACGGCTGCACCTAAATGACTGTAGAAGTTGTCCTTTGCATCCTCATTTGAGTCTGCCGTCGGAACATAACACTGAACGTTGGGTATTTTCCTTACTCTTCTCTGACTGTGAGGTTTCTAGGATATGAGACTGCTTCGTGCGGCTGGAGTTAACACCAGTCCTACTCCAGATCTGCGCGCACTACCCGTTGGCTTACCAGAGTAGAGCATTACAGTGCTTTTAGTTGGGGAGATGAATTTGCCAGCGTCCAACCACCTTATCTCACTCAGCCCAAGAATGACTAAACTATAACGGATGAACACGCGTTCCATTTGGAGAAATCTGGCGTTTTGTGACCCTTCCTGAAGTGAGTCCAAGAGAGTCTTAACGTTCCAGAATCCAATCTTTGTCCGTGTACGATAGCTAAAGGCCGTCATCAAATTTTCGTTTTCGGAGCACATTTTTTACTGCATACGCTGCGAATATTGGACTAGATGTTCAACGGTGACTCGTGACTCAACCCTGAAGGATCTTAAGATTACTGTATCTTTGTAAATTAATCTTCCTAAGTAATTATTATGTGTTCCTTCATATATACCGCATCATAAATCACACAACAATCAAAGAAGACTTGGCTTGGGAGAATTGACTGTCAGACGACAAAATAAACCTGGGCAGAGCGTAAAACAAACTAGACCGAAACTCGATTCATATGCTCGTCGTAGTGATCACAGACACTGCTCGATCGGAAAAACGCTCGTGAAATGGAGGGAATCTAACGACCACTGCTGGAGCTACGAAAGACACCGAGACTATCCAACATCTACCATACATTGCCCTGCCTAGCCCTTCTTAATATGTTGGTGGATGTTCAGCATCCAGTTCCTATCCCATTTCACCATTCCCTCATGATTGTTTTGTCAGCACATTCTGCACAGTCGAGAGTCAGTTCAGAATTCTGAGGAGAGAACGTTCGGATTGGCACTACGAAAAAATGCACCATCTCCCACCAGGTTCCATGACATGACAATTCGTCAAAAATATCACAAAGATGGCTTTTAGACGCTTGATGAAGAGATGATGGGTCGACCACAGAGTAATTTAGGGGGAGGTTTGTTCGAGCAAAGTAAGTGTCTCCGAATTGGTTTTGGTGAGGGAATTGAATTTTGCCACCAACACTAGGCATTTCTGGCCAAATTCGATTCGAACTCAACGTCGTAGGTTCCATTCCTGCTCTGTGCGACACAAATAATTTTTACGGCCTCACCTCTTCGTACTTCTGTCTAGAATAAGCTTCTTAAACTTGGCCGTGCGCATTCGACATAAAACTGTAGGTCCCTTCCACTCATGAGGGAACAATGGTACTCACGACACGAGTGGTTGCTGAGAAGCTAGGTTCAGTAAAACTTAGCCAGAAGCCGTAACATATAATGTGCTTTCATTGCACTTTTGATGGGCGATTTGTTCTTCACAGCTTTGCCACATCCGGGTCGTCCCTCCAGAGCCCTTTGAATGTCTTAATTACGACCGGTTCACAACGATACCCTGCATAGCTAATATCGACAGCAACCAAAATGTCTATCCCTTACGTTAAAGCACTTCCCCCTTCGTGTCAAAGAAAAAAAGTGCTCTGCCCCCGTCATTGATTCTAGTTCATTACCAAATTACATTCATCGATTTCAACACGCCCGATGTGAGAATGGGATACGCATCCACATACGAGCACTTCCACACCACGTAATCTAAATCCATTGGTGCAAATTATTCTGGCCCATTAAAGTGGGCAAATAATTTCCCAGTCATTTGTTGGGTCACCAACTGATGACATATCACTTTCAGCGTATCCCCATAGTTACTACAACCACCCGTTTCGGATACATTATGTCATATCTATTCCTAGCGATGCTCTAATTTATAAGGTAATCCATTTCAATTACGGCTCACAAAACAAATTGACGGTGAAGCCGCACATTTCAATTCAACCTTTGTCGGCTGTCGCCTCTCGTCCTCGTCCTCATCCTCCAGCTACAACACTCACCAGCGCTGTCATTAAAAAGGATTTCACACGAAAACCGCCTGCCGAACAGCTGTATCTAATGCCAGATACTCGTATACGTCATTTCATCCGCACCGCCAAGCGAACATGAAATAAATAATTCGCTTCAGTAAATTACGACGATATCTGGGATCCGGATGGTCCTTCTCTGGGCCATTGATTTGTTCGGTGCGCCTGACGGTGGATCTAATTGCCCACATCACACTGGGGGTGGTGGCATTGTGGTGCTGCGTGCGAGCGTGTGAGTGTGTGCTGGCGAAATTAGCTGATGGATGTTTTCGAGAAGAATAGGTACAAGGTTCGAATTCTCGCTCATTAAGTGAATAGATTCCTTGGCACTCTTGTTCCCAGTTAATTATAACCAAACCGATAGTACATGGTTACAATTGTGTCCCAAATGGTAATCCGGCCGCAGCTGAAATTGGGATGCCGACGGCGTTTGTTACTTCGCCCAGATGTGAGGGATCTGCCGATGGAACCTGTGTGCCGTGTGAGCACTGCTAGGTAATTCACGGTAATTGGAGAAACGCAATTAGTTGATGAAATCTATTTGGGGTTTTAATTGTTTTCCCGCACAGCGTACAAATCGGATTATTGTAAGTAATCAGCTGAGCTTGTCGATGAAAGAATGCGATTTCTATGAGGAATGCTCTGTCGGGCGGGAGGAGTACTCGAATTCAGGGATCCATTCCTGCGGAAGACGTGATAACGGATGGAGATGTGTGTGCGCTCGTGGATTGAATAGGGTTCGTCGAGTGGCGTCTCGATTTCATTGAAATTGTCGGAGCGCTGTCGAAAGACGGTGGCAATGAGTGCCAAGGCAAAAGAGACGAATGAACAACTTTATTACGTTAGCACGCAGCTCATAATAGACATTGCACCTGTTTGTGGCTGTATAAGTGGGAACTATACAGGATTACAGTGCTTCCATGGGTTATTTTGGGGTGGCGCTACAGCCCGTAGAGGCAACTAGTGCAGCTCTCAAAGAGTTTGCAGTAACTTCGCCGCTTTTAACAAAGTCCGTGCCATTGCGCATTATAGTCGGACTGTGACGATTGAGATCTTATAGAGCGATACTTTCGTTGTTCGAGAGAGGGCTTTGCTTGTCAACTGTTTTCTTAGCACATATTGAACACTGGCCTACATGCTGAAGTTGTTGTTTTTGACAAAACTGATCAACATTCTAGAGAGTACATTCAAGCAAGCATTAACGCCCCTACAACAGCGAACCCATCCATTGCTTACTTACTTAAGGCACTACAGTCCGGTGTGGACCTGGGCCTCAACCAACAGGCGTCTTCAGCCAGCTCGATCTTCAGCTATCTGTCTCCAGTTTCGCACGCATAGTTGGTTGAGGTCCCTTTCCACTTGCGTGCGCCACCTGAGTCGCGGTCTTCCTCTACTGAGCCGTCCATCGGGGGCGGATTCGAAGACTTTTCGGGCCGGAGCATTGGTTTCCATCCGCTCTACATGACCTAGCCATCTCAATCGTTGGATCTTCAATCTTCTGGCTAAGTCGATGTCGCTGAACAGTCCGTATAGTTCGTCTCTCCTCTCCACTCACCATCTATGCAGACGGGACCGAAATTTACACGAAGAATTTTCCTCTCGAAGCAACCAAGAGCAACTTCATACGCTTTTGACAAAGTCCATGCCACCGCGCGATATAGCAGGACTGGGACGATTAAGGTATTGTAATGCGTTTCCTTGGTTGTTCGAAAGAAGGCTTCGTTTTCGAATTGCTATCTTAGCCCAAGGAAGCAGCGATTGGCAAGAGTTATTCTTCGTTTGATTTCAGCGCTGGTGTCGTTGTCTGAGTTGATAGCGGTTCCTAGGTAGACAAAGTTTTTAACTACCTCAAAGTTATATCTGTCTGCTGTGACGTTCTGACCTAGACGTCGTTGTTTGGTGTCCTTTCTCGTTGACAGCATATACTTGGTCTTACCCTCGTTTACCGCTAAACCCATCTTCGCGGCCTCCGTTGCAATACCCACAATATCGTCGGCATATGCGAGTAGTTGAACGGACTTCTGAAAGATTATTCCTCTGGTGTTGGCGTTCGAGTTTTGAGTAATTCTTTCAAGAACGATGTTGAAAAAGTCGCATGACAGCGCATCGCCTTGTCTGAATCCTTTTTTGACATCAAAGGTCTCGGTTAGGTCTTTACCGACCTTGATGGAGCAGCGTGCATTCTCCATCGTCATCCTACACAAATGGACGAGTTTGGTAGGGATGCCAAAACTAGACATTGCGCTGTATAGCTCGTCTCTATAGATGCTATCATACGCGGCTTTAAAATCGATGAAAAGGTGGTGGGTATCGATTTGTTGCTCCTGGATTTTCCGTTGACCGTCAGCTCCAGCAGCTTTGTTGGATTTCAGTTTAGATATGGCAATTCTCACTTCATCCGTGTCGGGTGGACGGAATTGTCGATGTTTATCGTCCCTTCACTTCGGGTTCAATGGTTCGTTCTGCCTGACAGCGGGATTTGGTTCTTCGTCGCCTTTAAACAGTCTGCAGAAATGGTTTCTCTATATACTCAGCATCGATTGTGACTGTACTACGATGTTCCCTTGATCATCCTTACAGGCTTTGGTTCGGAGTTTATAACCTTGACTGGTTGATTGGTTCCCTCATTCCTGCATTAATATCCCTTTATTCTGCGGATCACGCGCTTCTCATGCTCCTTCTTTTTGCTCCTGAGAAGCCGGTGTTCGTCTCTCCTCTTCTGCTCGTAGAGCTCCCGAGCAGCTCTTGTCCTTCTTTGCAGTGCCGCTTTGTATGCTTCTTGCTTGGCTGCACTCGCCTGCCGACACTCGTTGTCAAACCAGGGGTTTCATTGTGGTGGCGGATTGAAACCCGGCAAATCAGAGGCGGCATCTCTGATGACTTTTTGGCAATGCTGCCACTGGCGGCGTAGGATTTCTTAAGAGGTTAAGGGAGACAGGATCGGAGAAGGATTTGACAATCTCTTTCGTGGCCGGCTTGTTGGTACTTCGGAACGTTCGGACATCTATAACACTGGAGGAGTGCCGTCGATCGCGGTATGATCAATCTGATTGACGGTTGATTGATCAGGAGATCGCCATGTTCCTTTGTGAATATCGAGATGTGGGCATCTTGTACTGGCTACTACAACATTTCGCCCCGCAGCAAAGTCGATCAGCCTAAATCCGTTATCGGATGTGGTATCATGTAGGCTGTGCTTCCCGACCGTACTACCAAAAATGTTCTCTCTTCCTAGCTTTGCGTTAAAATCGCCAAGGACAATTTTATTGTCGTAGCTAGGGACATAGAACTTTTGGTATCGTCATCTTTCTCCTCTGTGCGGGCATGTAAGGCTTATGTTAGCAAATTTATCCTGGATGCGATTTGTCGTGAGGCGCTTGTTTACGGACCTGAACGATAAGACTTCTTGTGTAAGTCTGCCTCTAACGACAAATCCACATCCAAAGAGGCGCTATTTTCGTTGTTTGTAGCAGTCGCCGTAATATATCACAGTCTTCCAACCTTCTTTTGCCCGGTCCATCGCATCGCACTTCTCGGATGGCGGTTATATATGTTTTGTAGCAGTCCTGGGCTCCCGCGAATTGTTCGGTTGCACGTGGCCTATAAAGGGACCTTACATTCCACGTACAGATCCGAAGATCGTTGTCAGTATATCGTTTGTAGGGTCCGTCATCAGTAAAATCATCCGTTTCCGAGGCTGGTTGTTGCTGCGTAACTACTTTTGTTTTGTGTGGCCGGGCACAACCCCAACCTGGAGGGCCAGTTCCTTGTTTGTAACCCCTAGGCCAAGAGGTCGCACTTATAAATTTGGCGGGTGAACTGCAACCAGTACCCGATGGCTACTACTTGGAGGTAAAATAAGCACAATTGGTGTGTAGAAAAAGTTACAACGCTGGGCATCGCCAGGTTGACGCCAGTCAGTGGCTACCCGATTCCCATAGCGCCCAGCCACCCCAACCATTGAATAAACATAAAATTCCATTTTCCCACAGGTCATCCCTTCATAAACGAGGTGTGGAGTCCATGTGGAGAAGTCGCCCTCTGCCTCCGGCTTGGACGAGAAAAATTAAGTTGTAGTTCCTGAGCTCTTCCCGTAAATCAGTAAAATGAAGAGGAGGAAAATAGAAATACACCGTTGAGCCATATTGACTTCAAAAGGCTAGCCGCAGGCACAAATAAACTTTGTGGCGTAGAGTCCGTGGTAATTTTTTTCTGTTTTCGAACACATTTCTCTACCTTAATTGGCTCCGAACACAAGTTCGCCGCAGACTTGTGGAGCGTTGGTATGTTTGCAGCGATTTGTTCGGCGGCGTGGCTGTGAAGTCTCCTCGGATGGGAGTGGATGCTCCTCTGTTCATTTGGGAATCCCTCCAACCCTTCGATGGCGATTATAACTCAATTTACCTTCGGGCCTTGACAAGGTTGAGGAAAACTCGAAGAATATAATTTGCCTTCGCCGAAAATAGTTGGGCGCATGGAAAATGTGAAGACTCTCGAGTGCCTTACAATTTTGAGATCAAATTTATTCACTTAAGGTGTAATTCGCTTGCAATCCCTTTCAGTGCGGGCGATGCCAGTGCCGGGGCGAGGCAAAAAGTTTTTTCCCAAACCACACGCAGTCTGGGCGGTGGGCTTAAGTTCGGATTGCGGAGGATGCTGGATCTGTGCGGCCATTGATTTGATGAACGCCAACGCCGCTGTGTTGCTTTAAAAGATATTCCCTCTCGAGGTTGGAATTTTGAGCGAGAAACTTTTGTAACTCGACGAGAATATTAATTCGATGATTTTTGTGTGTTTTTCGTTTCTATCGTAGTTTTTATGGCCAGAGGAGGGAACAGTTCGCATTTCGAGAGCTGGAACTGGGTCATGGATGCTGCAGTAAGAGAGTCTTCCATTGAATGCGTACGCGGCCTAGGATGAGCGAAGTTGTTGCTGTATCATGCGGGAATAGGCAGTCAGTGCCGTCAGAAGTATTCTAATAGACTGTGCAACAAATTTTTGATGGTATCTCATTTTTGTGTCTATTTTGAAAGCCGATGGCATTACCGTCATGAAATTGTTCCCTATTGCAACTTCTTTTTTTTTCTTTTAATTGACGGTGCCGTGATCTGAATTATGGGGATCATAACCCTCCCACTTCACTGCATCCCTACTGGTCCGCCTCTGGGCCTCCCTGTCTCGGATCACTTAATCACTGAGGTCGATCAAATGCTGGTGTTTTTTGCATTTGTGTGATCCATGAGTGGGCCGTATGTGACCCCCGGATGTACAACTGCGGTGTAGAGCCTTCCCTTCAGCTTAGTGGGCATTTTTCGGTCACAGAAGGTGGCTGAGTTTGCCCGCCACATCATCCATCCGTCATCACAGGTTCCTTCGCAATTGATCATAGATCCCAAATATTTTGAACTGTTTGCATTTGGGAAGCACTCTTCCATTCAAATAAATGTCTGGAATAGGCCTGAGTGGATCGGAGAATGGCACGAAATGACATATAATCAAACGTCTAGCTGATAAATACAAATCAACATCGATCCAGAATCAGTTATAGCAACTTCCTTTAGAAAGGCCACCCGTCTTCAAACACTGGTACTTATTGTGAACGATGCTGATCACGGCATATTTGTAGAAATGTCAATTCCTGTGGATTTCTTGTCAGCATTTCTTTAATTTTTCGACCATTTCACACGTGTCGTCCTGACCAGAAGAAATCGGGCAGGCGCTCATTGGCTTCAAACTGGCGATGCCTGAAGTTGTTCCTTCCCCTGAACATCAATTGTGCCTACTTTACTTACAAGTAGTACCCATCGGGTACTGGTTTTGATTCACTTTAACTAAGCTTGATAAACTTATAAGAGCGACTTCTTTTCCAACAAGAAACCTTGGAAACAGAAGAAAGTAGTTGAATCCCCCCTGAGGGACGACCGCACCTTAATGGAGCACGGAAGTGAAAAGGAACATCAACCAATCATGCGTGCTGGGAAGCTGGTTTGATCTCGCTGGACCCTCTTTTTTTCGAAACTTAGGTCAATCCCCAGACTATAGCGCCACCTTTAGTTAGTAAGTCGTAGCCAGGACTACGCGGAATATACTCGAGGCAAGGCATGCTTGTCATAAAAGGCGACTAAAATCCTGAGCTAAGAACTGATGGTTTAGGAAATAACCTATTCCAGTGCTTGTCAAAATGATGGTTTCAAGCTCGCAAGCAAAGGAATGAGCGGTAAGTGCCTTAACTTATTATACATATTGCATAATAGTTTTTGGCTTTATAACAATGGCGGCCAGTCCCGAGATGTTACGGCATCCTACTGGAAGCTTGACCAGAGGCTTTAATCTATTGCAACGAGAGATCAGGCATTCTGCCCGAGAGAAGCCCATATGCCTCATCCTGATCGCTTGAGGTTGGCCTCCAAGTGGGAGCATCGTGGTATCTCTGACTTAAAAACCAAAAACGCGGGGAGAAGTGGAGATACCTACATGTCTGGGAGTTGAACGCATGGATAACACTGCTCCAGTCTTCGAATCCGAACCGGTGTGATAACGCAATAGAGGAAAACCACGAAGCCGATTGTCCAAGTGGAGACGGACCTCAACTAACACGGCATGATTTGAGGCAGCTGGCTAAGACTCGTGCCAGCTGGAAAGGCTTGTTGGCTAAGGACCAGGTTCACCCCGGACTGTAGCGCCATTAGAAGAAGAAGCAGAAGACTAGGTCACAAAAGACAAAGGCTATGAAAGTACCAGCTATCCATTCTAGCTGCGTGGGCCAATGGAGGCGTGGTCTTTCCTTACCGCATTATTCCTTGGGCTAGGAGTCGAAGCCTCTTCGGATCGGAGCATTGGTGTCCAGTCGCTCTAAGTGAACTAGTCATCTGAGACGAGAGATTCGAACTCGTTTGACCAGGTTGATGTCGCTGTACAGCCCGTACAGCTCGTCGTTCAGTCTCCTCTTCCAGAAACCATCCGTACATACGGGACCGAAGATAATTGGGAGGACTTTTTCTCTCGAAGCGACCAAGAATATCCTAGTCGACTTTAGTAAGTGTCCATTCTTCTGCGCCATACAGCAGGACTGGGACTATGGAGGTCTTATATAGGAATGTCTTGGCTTTCCATGCCCAAAAGCACATCGCCTGGCCAGCGTGATCCTCCGCAGCGGTGTCATTGCCTGCGTTAGCTTCGAAGCTTAGGTAGTAAAATGTGTTCGCTACTTCGAAGTTGACTCTGTCTATAGTGACGTTTTGACCAAGACGCCAGTGTCCACCAACTTTCGTCTACAGCACACACTGATTCGTACCCACATAGACCGCAAGAGCAGTTTCCTTCTCGGCGCTCATACACGATAGACAGATAGCAGGTTGTGGTCTTCCGAGGATGTAAATGTCTTCGGGATATGCGAACAGTTGCACATATTTATGGAAGATCGTGCCTCTGGTGTTCGCAGATTCCTAGAGGAAATGCTCAACAGAAGTCCACAACTCGAAAGAACTCACAAAGAACTCAAAAGTTATCAAATAAGACACATCAACCCACGACAGCAATCAGAGTGTATAGCTATGTTACCTGTTCATCAAACGTCTGCCGTAATTCCGATACCATATCATCCTAGCAGAACGTGACCGTAGATTTCAACCGAATTTCGGAATAAATCTTAAGAGGAATGGAAATCTTTTCCACAAATCATATCAAGAATTTAAAAGAGCATCTCTTCTTCATTATTTCAGGTCACGCCAGTCAATCCTAGATTCGCCGAATCCATCCAGCTTCGGCATTGACAGCATGTGTCCCCATTCCACAGAAGAGGAGAGAGTATGCAGAGTAGTATTGAGGCGGACTACAACAAAAATATATTAATTTTCCTTGAATTCATTTCTGATTGGATCGGTTCGGGGAAGGAGCATTGATGAGCTGAAGGTGAGTACTACGTGATGCATGTCAAACGATATGAGTTCAGCAAATCAATGGAAAAAGTTCTACGATTCCGTGAAGTGAACGAGCTCAAGGAGTCCTGTTCAACAGAGGAGGACGAATATAGACTTTCCGAGTCGCACGTGACAGCTTCTGTGTGTACCTACTTTGAAAGTAGTTACAAGGTCAATGGTGGGTGGGGTGACGTTTACATAAGATACACAAGTTTTCGGTCAGTGTTAACAATCCTGGTGTATGTTACATCGTTGCATGATAAGAGTAAACTATGGTCAACATCACCATTCAGCTGGGCGTCAATCATACCAATGTTCACAACAACCAACGCGGGGAGAGCCCTCGAAAATGATGGCGGTGAGTATGGAGTTGTCTACGACTTGGTCGTTATAGCGGAGGCTTAATCTCACGCTTGAATGCTCGGCTTGGAAGACCCTTTACTGGAGCACTGTTTTTTCGCAGATTTGATCATACGACCATTGTCACAAAGCTACCTTCAACGTTGCCCTGACGCACTGTATAACCCAAAGTTGGGCTATGCTGACCAGATAAAAGATGGAGGCAGATGTCGGAAACAGAACGAAGCCGGTGCCAGAGAGAAGCCGGAGCCAGATTGAAGCCGGAGCCAGTCAGAAGCCGAAGCCAGCACGAAACCAGAGCCAGACAGAAGACGAGGCTAGCACGAAACCAGAGCCAGATAGAAGCCCGAGCCAGAGAGAAGCTGGAGCCAGCACGAAGCCGGAGCCAGACAGAAGCCGAAGCCAGAACCAGACAGAAGCCGAAGCCAGCACGAAGCCAGAGCCAGATAGAAGCCCGAGCCAGAGAGGAGCTGGAGCCAGATAGAAGCCGGAGCCAGCACGAAACCAGAGCCAGATAGAAGCCCGAGCCAGAGAGAAGCTGGAGCCAGATAGAAGCCGGAGCCAGATAGAAGCCCGAGCCAGAGAGAAGATGGAGCCAGACAGAAGCCGAAGCTAGATAAAAGCCGGAGCCAGATTGAAGCCGGAGCCAGACAGAAGACGAAGCCAGAACCAAGCCGGAGCCAGATAGAAGCCAGAGCCAGATTGAAGCCGGAGCCAGACAGAAGACGAAGCCAGAACGAAGCCCGAGCCAGACAGAAGCCGAAGCCAGAACCAGACAGAAGTCGAAGCCAGCACGAAACCAGAGCCAGATAGAAGCCCGAGCCAGAGAGAAGCTGGAGCCAGAAAGAAGCCCGAGCCAGATGGAAGCCGAAGCCAGCACGAAACCAGAGCCAGATGGAAGCCGGAGCCAGAGAGAAGCTGGAGCCAGAAAGAGGCCGGATTCTGATGAAAGTTGGAACCAAAAAGAAGTCGCAGTCAGATGGACGCCGGAGCCGGAAAGAAGCCGCGGTCAGATGTAAGACGGAGTCAGATGATAGCCGGAGCAAGGTAGAAGACAGAGATAAAAAGGGGACGGAGCCAGAAGAAATCCGGAGCCAGAGCTCATCTTGGGCGCGCATCTGTGGCATACTGTGTTTTCGCGTTTGGGTAGAATCTCTTAAACTCCACAATTCGTGTTCGTACAAATGTAGTCCTCTCCACTCGTAATGCCCCACACAGTACAAACAAGCAATTTCAGCAAAAAATATGCTCTAGTCCACCTCGAATAGTGGCCCCACCCAGCCCATTTTTATTGTGACACGTGCATCTTTGAGCCAATTTAAGCCGGCTACCGATTTGAAAGCCACTTATCACAGCCCATCTCCATATAGTGGATATGTATCCACGATAAAATCTGGGCAACTTCTTGACGCCCCATCAGATAACCGATACCTGCCCCAACAACACAAAGAAATCATCCACAACTGCACACAAAAAGGTCACCTAGGCGAGGACACACGTGTCCCGAAACCAACCACACCGCCAAACCCCTTCGCACAGACTTCCATTGTTCCTGGCAAAATTTTCGGTCGGCAGTCTTCCACACCCCGAGGCCATGATCTTCCCCCAATTCAACTTCTAATGGCCTTTTGTGATGACTGAATGGGGACGATTGGAATGCCTGTGAATTAATTAGGCTTACCAAACCGCAACGCAGCGGACCCTTAAATATGGAGTTTCCCTCGTTAACAGAGCGAAAACTAATTAAACCGCCCGTCACATGTGTCGTCGCTATGCCATGTGACGTTCGTGTTTCCCCCGTACTCCCACCTCGTCAACAGGCTCATAAATTATTTAAATGCAATTCCCCAGCTCCTCCAAAAGTCCCCTTTGAGGATCTTCTTCAAATTGTGCTCATCTCCGTCAGCGTCATTGTTGCGAATCGGCGAATCGCTCTTCAGTGCAGTGTCTGTGGAAAAAGGACTCAAAATTCGCAAAAAAAAAAAACGCAGACGAATAAACTGCACGATGAAGGGAGTCCCGCGAGTCATGTTAAATGGAATTAGAGCTCGTGAAAATGTTGTCAAACTTTTCCATTCGGGGCCCGGCCGTATTAAAAAGGATAAGTTTTATGAGTCCTTAAGTTTCCTTTGTGCACGTCTTCGTCTCGGAGATCGCAGAGGAAATGAGGCGAACAACACTGAGAGTAAATCATTTAACCACACGAGTCGAGGCGGGCCCAGCTCAAGGACCTGCGACAAAGACATACTTTTGTCAGCGTAATTTCATCCTCGCCGAAAGGGGTCGCGCCAACTCGAAGTTAAACGTTCGCTTTTTTTGCAGCTTTTCTGTTCGTCTTCACTCAGAAATTCTATTAACCACCTCGCCCCAGGACCCCGGGCTGGCGTTACTGCTGCGGAGTCTGTCATCCGCACTTGAGGAACGCCTGGGCGAGGGAGAATTACTCGCGCGAAGCTGTTGTGCAGGACATATGTTCGGATGTGGGGAGACGCGGAGCCTGTGCTGTGAATTGCCAGTGACGGACTGGTAAATGGCGAATGGCGAATAGCGAATGGATTGTTTGATTGCGTGGATGTGGGCCGGGGCTACATTGTGGACGACCGACGGAAGGCCGTCCTCGTTGGTCGTAACCGTAAAACATAGCGCGCGGGCGGAAGCGTGCCCCCTCCCCACGACAAGAGTACACAACGGTCGCATAAATGTTTTATTGCAAAGGATTATGATGGTATGGATTTAATTACCGAGGATCCTGTGCCGAGCAGCGGATACATCTGGGGCTGGGGCTGGCCCAGATGTGGGGTCATAATGAAAATCTGATTCACCTAAGGATTATTTTTACTATGGCGCCTATGGTTATGTTGTGTACCAGTGGCAGAGGGCGCGTGTGTGCGTGCCTGTGTCAGTCTTGAGAATTCAACTCACAATGGGGTGTCGCGCAATACTTTCGGATTGCGTTTCGAATTAGGATGGCGCGTTGTGTGTTATGACTCTCGGTGCGAGTGATGAAATGCGGGACGCTGTGGCTGCTGTGTGTCGTAACAGGGTGAAGGAAAAAGTTAGCGTTTAATTGCTAAGCGGATGGTATTAATTTTTTGGCCATTTGATTTGTGCTCAGATTGAATTTGTTTAAGGGAAAATTACATAAACCTTGATGGCCGGAAGCAGAGAAATGAGTTTCGTCCTCATTGAGTCATGGCTTCGCGCGACGATCGACTCGTGGTTTGATTGAGTTGTTGGGTAAATGGCTCCAACTTGAATGAATTAGGACTCACGAGTTGAGTTAGTGCTTGGCTGAGACAATGGAAGTGAATTATGCCGGTTGTGGCGGAAGTATGGCGACGCATTGGCGCTTGTGGGCGCCGGAGATGGTTATTACGTGGCTGATGCTATCTGGATAAGCCAATAATTTGAGTCAACGTGGAGTGGACTAGGAGTGGGGGGTTGAGCCCGAGGGTCATAAGCTTCGGCACTAAGTTAAGGTGAGGCAAATCATGAAAGCAAAATGTGTAAACTATGAAATAGGCTATCGTGCAGTAGATTCTGACCGAATTTTTGGCCCAGATGATCCCACCACCAGCTCAGATAGGAATGTTTGAACCTTTGACCTAGAAATAAAAAACTACCATGTGCTTCACGTGTATACCCCAAAAGTTGAAATTTTTATCTGGCCCGCATGATCCACTAAAGGGATCGGACTAGAGATCCCCTGGCCACTCGAGTCCCGTCATCGACTCTAACATATAAGGACTTATGGCGCAACTAAGTGCGTTCTTGGACTTGGTCCAGCCACCTTGTCTGCCAACGTAACGCCTTCCTGATGGAGTCGCATTAAAGCACCCCTCGGAAGACGTGCCACGTGTGAAAACCATGGAAGCAGTATAAGTAGCTGATGATTGAGTTCCCCTCGTTCTGCCGTGTTTCGCACTCTATCCCGGCGAGTAACTCCCACAACACCACGACGAAACCTCATCTCGGCAGCTTGTATACTTACTTGTCAGTCCGGCGATTCATGAAGAGTCCGAGCTCGAGCAATTGCTGCCCTGCATCGGTGACGGTCATCAAACCCAAGCTGTCTTGCATCCGCGATGACTTCATCTCTATACCGAAGATACGGTCTTCCTCTTCTTCTCGAACCAGGAGGCTCGGATTCGAGACCCTCTTAGATGTAGAGCTGGTGGCCTTGCACTCGATGCGGCCGAGCCAGTGTAGTCGACTGATTTTTGCCCTCCGGACCTTATCAACTTCCTGGTGCAGCTCGTAGAGTTCGCGGTTGTGTCTTCTCCTGCATTCGCAATCCTCGCCGACCTGCCTTTATATGCAACGTAGAATTTTTCTTTCGAAGTCACTAAGAACCACTAAAACCACAAACTGCAGTTTGGTTAGCCGAACCTCCAACAAGAGGTCGTTCGTGGAGTTAACGTTTGCCCCGAGGTAGCTGGCAATTGTCTATTGTTTGACCAAGATGGCGTACGGCGGATCGTTTCTTGCTCGACAGCACTTATTATCGGTACGAAAATGGTGAGTATCGATTTGAAACTCCATGGTCTTTGGTCTGTAGTCGGACTGGTACATGCCGATTAGTGCGGTAAAAAATGGGTTGAGACGTTCACACAGTACGCTGGATAGGATTTTGTGGGTGAAGCTTAGCAAGTTTTGCAAGAGGTAGGATACCTTCTTTTGTTGATAGGGCATATAGAAATGCTTTCCAGTCGTCGGGCACATGCACCAGCGCATGCACCAGCTCATCTGCAAGATATGGTCGGAGGAGAGCATGCACTATGAGTGGAATCTCAGCGTCGTTTGAAGACCCCTTTGACTGCGCCAACTATCGAGGGATCAGCCTCCTTAACATCGCGTGCAAGATATTCTCTGCCGTTCAGTGTGAACGCCTGAAACCCTTTGTCAACAACCTGATAGGTCATTATCAGTGCGGTTTCAGGCCAGGAAAGTCCACAATAGACCAAATATTTACACTCCGGCAGATCCTGGAAAAGACTCAAGAGATGCAGATCGACACCCACCACCTATTTGTCGATTTCAAGGCCGCATATGACAGCGTGCATAGAGACGAGCTATACAGCGCCATGTCTACTTTTGACATTCCTGCCAAACTCGTCAGGTTGTGCAGGATGACGATGGAGAACTCTCGCTGCTCCATCAAGGTCGGTAACGAACTCACCGAGGCCTTCAATGTCAAAAAAGGTTTTAGGCAAGGCGACACGCTGCCATGCGACTTCTTTAACATCATACTTGAGAAGATCGTGCGAAACTCAAACGTAAACACCCGAGGCACGATCTTCCAAAAGTCCGTTCAACTGCTTGCCTACGCGGACGACATTGACGTGATTGGACGAACACAGCTAGCCGTCAATGAGACGTTTGCTGACATTGAAGCGGAAGCAGCTAAGATGGGTCTAGCGATAAACCAGAGCAAAACAAAGTACATGCTGTCATCACGGAAGGACGCACAACATCGACGTCTCGGACAGAGCGTCATATTGGGCAGCAGAAACTTTGAGGTAGTCAAGGACTTCGTCTACCTAGGCTCCGGAGTAAATAGGGACAACAACACCAGTACCGAGATCAAGCGCAGAATTACTCTTGCCAATCGCTGTTTCTTTGGGCTCAAGAGGAAATTGAGTAACAGAGCCATCTCTCGAAACACCAAATTGAGCTTGTATAAAACCCTGATCATCCCAGTCCTGCTCTATGGCGCAGAGACCTGGACGCTATGGAAAGCGGATGAAGAAGCTCTTGGTTGTTTTGAGAGAAAAGTTCTGCGTACGATCTTTGGTCCTGTTTGCGTTGATGGCGTTTGGAGGAGAAGGTTCAACCACGAACTATACGGGCTTTACAGCGGCATGCACCTAGTTGAGCGTCTTCGGATCCAACGCTTAAGATGGCTAGGTCATGTAGAGCGGATGGACACCACAGCTCCGGCTCGAAGAGTCTTCGACACCGAGCCATTGGGACAGCGCAACAGAGGAAGTCCTCGCACTAGATGGCGCACACAAATGGAAAAGGACCTCAACTAACTTGGTGTGCGCAACTGGAGGCAGCTGGCGAAAGATCGTGCTGGCTGGAGAGGCATGTTAGTTGAGGCCCAGGTCCACCCCGGACTGTAGCGCCAATCAAGAAGAAGAATATTTGAGAAAAAGTTTTTCAACTTTAGCTGTGACCATTTCGGTCTTATTTTGCGTATTTGGGGTCTACGATGACTTTTGGCGCAATTACCCCAGACAGAAGACCCACAGAACATGATCGGTTAGAAAACAGACTTACAAATCAATATTTTGTTTTCATTGCTTAGTTTAGAATTTCTGCAAAAGAATGGATACAGAATCTTATTCTTTACGCTTAGCTTTATGTTAACTTATTTAATATGAAGCCCAAAAGTTAATCTTTCATCTAAATGTACCCCACTCGATTTCCTCTTGATCGGAAAACCATTAGCTAGAAGGGTGTTGCATGGAAGTGAAAAAGACTGCTTGCGTTGTAGAAGCGTTAATGTTAATTTTCCAATTTTGCCAATATTGAAGGACAGTATTTATCCGAGATGGCAGATAGGTTTCAATAATGGAACCAGTTGCTGACGAGGTGGAAATGCATGTATCATCTGCATATAAAGCAATATTGCACTTATTTAGATTTCGAAAATCAGAGGTGTATATATTTTTCAGAGAGATGAATAAGAAGTTTTCTTTGGACTTCGCCAATACGATGTGTGCATCGTGGTACGATTAACTTTATGCCACAAGAAGAACGTGTAAATTTTAATCTGAGCCCATCCGATGAATAATTTTGGGCTTTTGGAGAAGGATCTGGAGAAGGATCTCAGTTTGTGCCAGCTAGAGATGCGCAAGTACATCCCGAGTACTAACGCGCTGTATAGAGAACTGAAACTCCAATTTTTCTCAAGCCGAATGCATTTCACGCCACCAACACCGACCATGTATCGTAGAGTTCGTCTTCAAACACAAAACACACACGGTAGAGTGGGTCGCCCCGGTTTCTCTGGCAATTTCGTGGCACGCTTTGAGTTCAACCACCACCGTGTCAATTGTGGGGGTGTGGTCATCCCCCACAGTTCCTTTAACACGCGCTCAAAATGCGCCCAAGCAAATCTCATTTTTTTCTCTAATACCCATTCCCAGAGTCCACCACGTAGCGACCCCCAGCGGATAACTAAAGGATCCCAGCACATTACCCGTCGACGACCGTGAAGTACCTAATTCAAATATACACCAAAAAAAAAAAAACACAACCCGCAGTGAATTGTAATTTTTCACGTTCACTGTGTCCGTCTCTATGTACTTAAACCACTTGAAGTGCTACTAATTACATTTTGTAGGGTAGCCACAGACATTATCCTCTGACCGCACAACACCGCTCGACCTGCACACAGGCGTACAATGAATGAATTGTGTGTCCCATTACGGGTGCCTTTGGGTGCCTTAAATTAAATGGAATATGTAATCGCACAAATTGCACAGCTAACAAGCAGCCATGCGGACTGGACCGTGGAATGATCCCACTGTACACAGAGATGGCGGACGGAAGCTGGCCGTTCGTCTCCAGAGAGTTCAATGAAAAACTCGAACAGATTTCGCCGTTTCGCGACCCAGCTACGGCCACGGCAGGAACAAACAAGGAGCTGAAATCGCAATTAATCGGTAAATAAATTTCGCTGTGCAACAAATTCAACAATAAATCCATCCTTTCAAAAGGATATTCGCCAATTAAGGGCACGTACATGACGGGAATTTTAATTGATGTGACTGAGCGCGGCATAGCGAGTGGCGGACGGACAGCCGACGTGTGGGCATAGAACACCCAGACCCACAGCAAGTGCTTATAAATCTTTAATTAGTTGATAGCATCGCTTAACGCCGAGGATGTGGGACGGACTGAAAATGTGACGGAGTGCTGGGGCTATCCTTGAAATCATGCTGTGCGGCTCGCTGCCAATGGGACGCAGCGCCGCGCCGCTTGGCTAAGTGCGAACGTGTGTAGGCAGACGCGTGTATGCGGCAATAAAGCGAAATGTGGCTGGTGGGACACCCTAATGAGTGGGAGATCACCGAGCTCCTAACACGGAAAATTGGATATTTTAAATGTAATTTATGGGCGCACAATGAGCTCCGCTCGGAAGTTATTTGAATGATAACAAGGACTTCACCTAGCCATGTGTGTGGCTGTGTGTGTGGCGTGTGGCAAGCGGCAGCTACTTAACTTTATCCAGCGGGAATGGTCCAAGGCATGATCCTGTTAATTTAGGGTGAGCTCGAGGGATGTACTCTGAATATTTATATCTTTTGCGGTCGATTGGGAGTGGAGCAACCGCTTGGGGGGTTGGGTTGTTTACAAGAAAGCGTACACGACGATTTAAGCTGGTTGTCGGTGGATTTCGGTTTTCTCTTCTTCCTTTTTTCAATTTTAATCTGCAAAGTGAACCGAAATGGATTCGCATTATGACTGCGATTATGGGCTGAGCTGCCAATGATTTGCAAGAGCTGTTCGATTTGGCATTAGAAAAGGTTTTTTGTGAGGACATCTGAGGCGAAATAATTGACTTGCGGGATAACATGTAAAAAACTTAAAGTTGTTCTCCAACAAAACAATGTGGTTTTCATAATTATGGCGGGAAAATGCTCGCATGTCAAACCGAAGGATCTGAGACGCATAAGTCTTTCGTCATCTTTTTTCCACTGATTTACGTCTTCGTCAGAAAAGAAGTAACTAAATAAACAGTCGATCTAATCCCGACTAAAAAAACGATCGGAACTGCACTCCATGTGCTGACAGGCCGGATAGAAACATCTCTCGAGAACGAGAGGCACACCACAAGGAGGGATAGTACTAATACTAGACAGGACTGAGTGTAAGGTCATCGGTTATGCAGATGGCATTGCTATTGCAGCGTCTGGTAAATTCATATTCACAATCAGGGACGTCATGCTAGTGGTCCCTTCCAAGCTGGTAGAGTGGACCATTCAATGTGGCCTAGGTGTTAATCAAATCACAAAAAACGGACCTAGTCCTATTTACTAGGAAGTATAAAGTTTCCGAATTTGGCTTTCACACACCTTGTAGGACACTTTTAAAGATGAACAACAGCGTAGAATTCCTAGGGTTCATACTAGACACAAGACTGAATGGGAAACTGAATATTCAGGAGTGTCAGGAAGGCTCTCTATTGCTGCAAAAAGGCGATTATATTAAACGGGGATTATAACCGTATTCGTATACGTAGTCAGGCCCATACTACTGTATGATGTCGCAAGCTGGTGGACAGCACGCGATAAAAAACTAAACCTTAAACCTCCCGAAAGGGTGCAGAGGATGGCCTTCGTATGAATTATTGGAGCACTGAAGACCACTCCCAACGCTGTTCTGAATATACTCCTCAACCTCCTACCGATAGACCTAGTTGATCAGGTTGAGATCGCTTCGACTCTGGCAAGAACATCCGATCACTCTACGATGCTTAGAAGTCTAGTCAGGTATACCAGTATGAAGTGAGCGTCAAGATACAAATGTCCCGATAGGGAACATTTGTTGTGAACGAGCCCTTAATTTTTTTTGTTTGCTTGCTATGATATCTGTGAAAAATATTTAGTAAACATCAAGTCATTGAACAGACAAAATCATCATCGTGTTAAAAATGTCGAATTTTGTACCATGATCAATACTGATCGCTATCGACAACAAATGATCAATTTGAACCATGCATTGATCGAGAAACGACCAGAATTGGCCAGAAGACACGGCAAGGTAATTTTGCTCCATGACAATACACCTGCACACAAAGCAAAACCGGTTCAGGATACAATCAAAACACTTGACTGGGAGCAGCTACCCCACCCGCCGTATTCACCAGACTTGGCTCCTTCCGACTGCCATTTGTTTTCATCGATGGGACACGCATTGGCTGGGCAGCACTTCAATTCCTACGGAGAAGTCGAAAATTGCGTGGCTGATTGGTTTGCTTTAAAAGACGAACAATTTTACTGGCGTGGAATTCAGAAATTGCCAGAGAGGTGGTCAAAATGTGTAGAGAACAATGGCCAATACTTTGAACAAAATGTTTTTACTTTCCCATTAATAATTAGTGTTTTATTTTCAAAAAAAAAAAAAAAAACGCTCATACCGGTATACCTGAATGGTTGTCGACCACACTTCCCTTATGGGAAATGATATTTGAATGGGATTTCAAAGTCGAGATATGGTAGTGTGTAGTCGCTTTCAAAATGCTTCACTTGTAGGTTGGATTGGATTGGATTGAATATTTCTATTGGCACTCTTTACAGCGGCAGCTTGCAAATACGGGTCCAGTGGTAGAAGCATCTCAAGGCTTGCTGTCCGCCATTGAACTGTGCTGCAGATATTTGACAGAGCTTGGCATCAATCGCGTTGTCCAAAATGCGTGCCTATGGTGTTGATGAGTCTCTGCTTCTATGGATTAGAAACTACCTTTCGAAACGTTCAATTCAAGATGCTCTGGGCGGATACAAGTCTGATATCCACACAATAAATGATGGTGTCTCCCAAGGCTCTGTTCTGTTTCCGACACTCATTCTCATTTTTATAAGTCATCTCCTGTCTACTACCTCTAATCCAATCCACTCCTTCGCTGATGATAGCAACCACAACTTTTCACATAGATCAATGCTGTCTGCTTTCTCAAAAGCGAACCCCTGATAATCAGCTATTATCCATAAATGGCACTTGTTTCGATGAAACCGGTTCATCGATGGTATGTGTATCAACACAACACTTAGTTAGAACGTTCACATATTTGAGGTCGCCAAAAATGCCGCGAAAAGTTTAGGTCCCCTTAATCGATGCAAGAAATATTTCACTCCTTCTGATTTGGCTTTAATGGCGCATATTCGCCCCAACCCAAGTCTGGTGCCCCCAAGACCACCTTGCACTGCACCTACTAGATAGAATCTAAAAGCGAGCGATAAAACTTATAGGAGACAACGATATCGCGGGTTTATTAGACTCGCTTGAACATCGACGTACCGTGTTTTCTTTGTCCGTGTTTTATCGTTATTTTAACAAACGATGCTCAAGTGAGCTAGCCAACTGCATTCCTCCTCTTCTTGAATCCACCCACAATATACGTCTCGCTAGGAATGCACATCAGTTTACCCTTAAACCAGCTTTCGGACGCACATTGAAATTTAGAGACTCGTTTTTTAGCCGCACCACACGAATATGGAATGCTCTTACCAGCTCAATATTTCCCATAGACTATAATCCGCAGATGTTTCAGACCAATGTGCACAGGCACCTCCTCTCTCTCTCCCTCTATACCTTCGACCGTGCTTTGTCTTGATCCCTGACAATTAAGGGTATTATTAACCCCTTGAGCACTCGCAAATTATAAACAAAAATAAGCAATTGAACAGTGGAGTACAATGGCTCTTTCGTAGTCGCATTGCTGGGTGAGCGTTAGATTCACTCCCCACTCCCATCAATTCAATGGTATGTAGTCACCAGCGGTGAAAGCAATCACTTCAGATTCATCATTTTCTAAGTTCCTTCACATATCGACTATTGACGTTTCGAAAGGCCAGACGCGGCCCTTAATCCGCAACGCAACCACTTTGAGAGCATGTATGGGTGGTGTTACATTATGCACTCTGAAGCAAATTAGAAGTCTGAAGTTTTCTTGGAAACAAGATGACATCGCATGCTTTATGCTCCATGCCTCATCACTGAAAGAGAGATGAGTCATGAAGGACAATTAAACAACCGATTGGGGAAAGGAATTACGAAGTCTTATGGAAAAGAGCATGGCTGTGCGCATATACCATGTCCACCGATTCAGCCTCGTAATCTTTGGTTTGTAACATGTTTTGGCAACCTCCAAGTTCCATACTACTTTAAATATTCATATCTTCGCCCTTCAGTGCTACTGTGGTCTCTCGTTCCCAATACTTGGACATACTCTCTTCTCTCAGATGGTTAACGACGTCACATATTTCTTGTAAATTACCCGAAATACAAGTGAGCTGTTTCACCTGTTTGGCGAAGAAGTCCGCATTTATGAGTCACGGCAGTTGATCCCACAATCTCCCAAGACCCTTCCCTTAACGAAAAGAGAGTTGTACTCGGCCAGTCTTTGGGGCGTCATTTGCTTTAAACCATGTTTTATTTACCTGTGATCTTTAGAGTAAATTTAGACTACTACTCAGTAAAATAAGTTCCATTTTACTTACCTTTTACTGTGCTGAGCAAAAACGGTGAAAACTACTTGTAATATTCGGAAATTGTTCACGGAAATGTCACAGAGTCAATGATGGCCATGGAAATTGCAACAACCACAAGCACCTCAGACAGTTCCATCCCAGCGTCATCTGTGCACCACTCCTTAAAGGAGTCCTCTGTGTGCTCTTCAAGCCCAAAATCGGTAATACCATCCTGCCGCCTCATAAAATGCTGATAGTTCCCAAGAATGTGCACATGTCCTGACATGCATTTTTCCCCGGTCTAGGTTAATCGACTCATCTTGCACTTGCACTTCCCACTAGTACGTTATTTTCAAAAATTCATTTCATCTAATAACACTCCCAGGAAAGTCCTCCAAGCACAACATTTCCGTACATCTCCAAAACTTGTCCTCTGAGCGAACTGAAAGTCAACTGACTCCATGTGCAAAGCAAACCTCGACCTTCCACGGACGAATGAGAATTGAAAATACCGAAAAAAGTAATGAAAGTATATAACATACGTGTGTACATCTGTACATCCACACGGAGCATCGGCAGGGCGGCAGCGAGGTCTGTGGAAATTGAAACCAGCAGTAATGATGTCCGGGTGCAGGAGAAGCAAATTGAAAAATTCAAGGAATATTGGAAGGCAAACGAAACAAAAAGTTCAAGTCCGCTGGGAAATATGTGAGTGTGCTTAAAAAATTGACCACCAACCGGGTGCAGACCACTTAACAGAGGTCGGCAGAAGTCCTTGGACGACAAGTGACTAGTGTTGCTGTGGAAATGAAAATGAAACCAAAAAAAAGCTGAGCCACGTGATGACTCGTTACACTTTTTCATCCCGGAATCCATTGTGCTGAGTTTTAAAGATGTCTGTGTCCTTGTTCGCACAAAACAAATCGTTTTAAAGAACCGAACTTTTGAAGACATTCAATGGGAAAGGATGCTGGTGGCGACTATGATTGATGACTGATGACTGAAGACTGAAGACTGAAGACTGAAGACTGAAGACTGAAGACTGAAGACTGAAGACTGAAGACTGAAGACTGAAGACTGAAGACTGAAGACTGAAGACTGAAGACTGAAGACTGAAGACTGAAGACTGAAGACTGATGACTGAAGACTGAAGACTGAAGACGGAAGACTGATGACTGAAGACTGAAGACTGAAGACTGAAGACTGAAGACTGACGACTGAAGACTGAAGACTGAAGACTGACGACTGAAGACTGAAGACTGAAGACTGAAGACTGACGACTGAAGACTGAAGACTGAAGACTGAAGACTGAAGACTGAAGACTGAAGACTGAAGACTGAAGACTGAAGACTGAAGACTGAAGACTGAAGACTGAAGACTGAAGACTGAAGACTGAAGACTGAAGACTGAAGACTGAAGACTGCAGACTGAAGACTGAAGACTGCAGACTGAAGACTGAAGACTGCAGACTGAAGACTGAAGACTGAAGACTGAAGACTGAAGACTGAAGACTGATGACTGAAGACTGAAGACTGAAGACTGAAGACTGATGGCTGAGGACTGAAGAACTGACTGAACCGACTGAACTGACTGAACTGACTGAACTGACTGAACTGACTGAACTGACTGAACTGACTGAACTGACTGAACTGACTGAACTGACTGAACTGACTGAACTGACTGAACTGACTGAACTGACTGAACTGACTGAACTGACTGAACTGACTGAACTGACTGAACTGACTGAACTGACTGAACTGACTGAACTGACTGGACTGACTTGGGATTGAAAATTGTCCACGCCCACCTGCCCCACAAAACTTCTCCTGTCCTTCCAAAGGTACCCGCAGGACATTTTTCCTCACGCCCTGGGCACAATTAATTTCCCTAATTGCAACATCTTTCCAACAATTACTCACCCACAATGGCTTCGCATTCACAAAAGGTGCGGATCCATCGGCATGCGATAAACTCGACCCAGCTTAACGCCGAACAAAGCGAAATCGCTCCGTTCAATCAAGGATGTTATAAGTCGATTCAAGTGTCAATTAAAAAGGAGCACCAAGTAAAATGAAAATCTAAGTCGGCCATTTCAATTCAGGAGCGCACAAAGGAACCTCTCGCCCAGACAACAAAAGATGGGCCTGCCCGCCCACCCCTTCTCGATTTTAACAATTGAAAAATTCCAACAAACACGGGCGCACAGCTACACGCGTAGGTGAAGCAGAGCAGCCCCATCAAAGGGGAACCAATCTAATGACCATTGCTAGGTTCACTGATTCGCTTTGTCAATATTTAACGGAAATTAAAACACCTTCAAGTGATGCACAGTCGAATGAAAGGCGCAGTGGAATCTGCTCGTTGAATCGTTCAATCGGTCGGAGAGTGCCTCTGTCTACGGTATTTCCTTCGACTGCGCCATTCTTCTCTGCGACTGCTCCGCCGTAATGAATTGACCATCCACCCATAAGGAAGGAAACAAGAGACTGCCAGCAGCCGGTGAATAGGTGCGATGGCGGGAGATGAGGAAAGAATGCCAGGACGGCAAAGTAGTCGTTCCTTTATGCAGTTTTTCAGTCTCCTCTCTTCGTTTTAATTCGGGTAATCCTTGTCTATGACACGCATTGATGCTTAAGAGACAATCTCCACGAAGTGCTATGCCGACAAGTTGAGTGGAATAAGAAGCAATTTGTAGGCTCTACTCCTTCCCCAGTGGGTCTTGCAGATTGAAGATGAGCAATTAGACGAAGGACATCGGATGGCTCTGGGATTGGTTGGGCGACGACGTGCTGAAAGAATGTGATGCCCGTGCCAAGGTTTTCCAATCGCGTCCAAGGATAATTCTCGCCCATTCGTGATAGCACTCGGCACAATTTGGACGGCACAAGATGGCGATAAATGTCTCCAATGGCTGCTGGCTTATTCCGAGGTACGAGCTATTAAATTAGTGGATTATTGCCGCAGATTCTGAACATATGCCAAGGGCTTTAAGTGCCGAGGAAGGACGTTTGTTTTCAGCATTTTATCACCCTTCTGTGCTGTGAAGGCATGCAGATTGGTTGACTGGACCAATTGGGTGCGAAATTGTTTTTTGTTGCAAATGGCGCTCTGCCTGAATTCACTTGTGCTGCGAGGAGTTGAATAAGTGTGCAAGCAGATGGTGATTATGACGAACAAGCGAAATCATCTTCTAAAGTCCTTGAGACAAGACCCGGATTTAGCTTGACTATGAAAGATTGTCGCTCGAATGTAGACCTTTATTTCAGCAACCGCACCACTCCCGGGGTTGGACTTAACAAATCCTCACTACGAATATTTTTATTCTCAAACTTAGCGACGGTCACATGTAGTTGGCTAGCTCACTTGAGCATCGTTTGTTGAAATAACGATAAAACACGGACAAAGAAGACACGGTACGTCGATGTTCAAGCGAGTCTAATGAACCCGCGATATCGTTGTCTCCTAATCGCTCGTTTTTAGATTCTATCTAGCAGGTGCAGTGCAAGGTGGTCTTGGGGGCACCAGAACAGATAAGAGTGTTGTACTCAAGCTTTGGGGCAATATACGCCGTATAGATTTAAGCCAAATCAGAGGGGGTGAATTTCACTGGAACCTAAGCATTTCGCAGCATTTTTGGCGACCTCAAATATGTGAACGTTCTAACTAAGTGTTGTGTTAATACACATACAAAGGATGCAAAGTTTTCTGGTTTCGTCGATACCATCGATATTCATTGATAATGGCTGATTTCGCTTTAGATTCAGCTTAGATTGGTTGTACACAGTGTCTGCTCTTTTCTGAGCTTCTCTGTAGCATTTTGTGTAGCCCGTAAGTGCACCACATAATCTTCTTGTATTGGACTTCCTTGATTCTGTAAGAATCGACCGACATAATTTTTTTGGGGATATTGATTCCGTTCTGATTTCAATTTGGGTCCCTGAATTAGATGCAATTATTTCACCATTTTCTGAACTGCTGTTGAATAGTCATGTTGCTAAGTTCATCATGAAGGAAGGGCCATTTTTTTCGATTGATGCCACTGCCTTTCCATTGCGCCATGGGGCTTCATATTCTGGTACTCGTATCAGTCTGAACCTAATTTCCTTGCCAGCATCTATCCAAACAGCCCTGAAATTCAATGTGAAGCTGTTTAGGGCTTTAAATACTGCCTAGTCATCCGGAAATATGGATATTTTTACGTTGAGTAGATTTCTATTGTTGATGCAATGTGTTGCTTCCTCATCGGGTGCTTGATTCGGTCAAACACAAAAAAATCGCACACTTAGCGTGATGGGTATTTCCCAAAAAAGCTCGTAGTCAATTCAAGCCTTAAGAAGTTGTACTCGCAGTTTCTTGACATCCGGTGGAAGATACTGTTCCTCGGTTTTGTTGCTATAGCCGTTGTGTGTGCAAGCCGACCCCTACACGAAGAACTTTAAATACCTGCGTTGCAACTTAATGCGAATTGCCTGCAATGCTTACAGAGTATATTCGGGTCAGATTTAGTTCCGGTAATTTAAATGTCAAACACGCTCCGCTCTCTGGAAACAATCGACTCTGACAGCGGTGTAGACGCGGTTTTGGAGATGTTTCAATAAGTTTAATGTATGAACTTCCGTCTATACTCCAACAATGAGACCATGCAACAACGCCAGCTTACACACATCCATGGTGACTAGTTAGAAGTACCTTAAGGCAGGATCTAACACCAATCGCTGGTGACGAGTGTTTCCAAAAAAACATGTGAGAAACGACTTTCATAGATTTTTTCTGTTTCCTCCCTCCGGACCAGATTCAGACTGGTGGTATTTGCTAATTGTTATCGTCTGGTGCACGATAGAGAGAAGGTGCATCTATGGTGCACCATAGAAGAGAAAAGTCAGATAATCTGCTTCGTGTTAGCAGAAGGGTGCCGCCGTGCCGCCAGCCTCCTACACGACATCGAAGTTATGTCGGTTGGACCCCCGACAGCAAAGTCAATCCCTCAGTTCCTGTATATTTTTTCAAAGCCTTTTCCGGCACACTTTTGATGCCAAGTGTCTCTTCATGTGTCTTAAGTCCACGCAAACAGACTCTACCTGATGTGCACTTTTCACTGGACCATAGCATGTTCATGAATAGACACCCGTTTTAAAGCCTACCCCCACTTACCACCGTCAAACGAACAAACTAAGTTCAAAAGGCCGGCCCCCAGTGGACCCCCAGAATTTACTCAAATTACGCCCAACCTTCGAATGCCAGTCCCATTCATTCCAATGAACTCCTTGCGGTATTTCCACCGTATTTCACCCCGACAATACCTCGGGACTGTTCCTTTGAAAATCTATTTCGATGTCAAGATCAACGCCTACCCCAGCAAAGCAAAAATGGGACACAATCCCCCGTCCACAGCCTCCTTATCGGGCGCAGCGATAATTCCTTCCTTCCGACCATGGAAACTCAATTCGTCAACCGTAACTGATTTGCAGCAAATTTATCTCCCATCGATACGAATCCGGTTCCGTTCACCACCCACCCTCGTTGGCTCCCAATCAGCGTGTGTGAGAGAATCTGCTCGTAAATTATTGACAATCAATCCCCGATGAATTACACCCCATTCGGATTTAAGGGCTTCTCCCTCACCTCGGCGGCGTTTACCTATCAATCATCGACGTCTTGGAGTTGCAAATAAATTGCTTACACGTGTAGCCGGCGGGATCCGTGCTCATCCTGCAGCGGGTGAGTTTTAAATTCCCCTGCACGGCGCCGTAATATCAAATTAAGGCCAATAATTAAGTCCCTTTGCTTAACTTGGAAGACTTGGGAACTTCTGATGCGGCATTGGGGTTGAACACAACCCGCTGCGGTGACGACGCGATGAGGTTTCGAGAACGACTGGGGGCTGGGCACGGCCTCGACGGAGAAATCTTTCGACTCAACCTCATCACACACCTGTCGGCAACAGTCACCGTTCGGTTTATCAGCTAACCTGGCCTAGTTTGCGTTCTGGTTGAGGTACGAGCATCCGAGGGAACGGGAAGAAACACCCACTCGCCCACCCTCAATGTTGGCCGACAGAAGAAGAACAAATTATCCGCTACTTGTTACTCAGTGCGCCATTATTGATATCCTCACGTATCACAATAAATCATATCCCTAATGGAACCGTGTTACATCCTACCGTCGGCCCATGTGCTGTGCTCGAAGCCTCGCTGCTGCTCCAGACTGTTTCCTTTCTTCCGTCTATCGGCTCCGGACGTCTCTATTCTTCTCCTCGAGCAACTCGCAGCTGAATGTATGTCAGGGCGCTGCCTCCGTGTGGGCGAGCGTGTGTGCATCATGAAAAGAACTCATCATTACAGGACCGTAGGCTATTTGAACGTGTATCCTTTTCTGGTGAAGAGCGAACTGTGTAGCAGAACAGTTCATCGGAATTTGATGTGGGGCTAGTAATTATTTTTAGTTACACAGACTCCTTGTATCCCGGGCGAAATGATGAGCACCCTGCTGATCCATTTATCGGGCACAAAGCGCGTACGTGTGGGGGCGGGTGTGTGCGGTGCCCTTAGACACAGCGAATATGAGCTTCACATTTGCTCTCGGGGCTGAAGCCTTTCAACCTGAATGGTCCATTAAGCAGGCGCCAGGTGGGCCCGCGAGACTGCAGATAATGCCGAGGAAAAGAGTTCGACACTGATTTTGGCAGGCTGCCGTGGATGTTCATGCGGGCGCATTGGATCCTTGTCGAAATGGAGGTCTTTGTGTGTATGCACATGTATCGCCGGTGGGACAGGATGAGTGTGCGTTCGCTAATTGATGCGAATCGATTGGGCCTCAAGTGATTTATGATGATTGCTTGATTTCCCCGAGTAAATGAAACAACAACAAACATAAAGATTGCTTATCGTGCAAATGGGGGTGAATATGAAACAAATGCCGAACGAATTGGGGCAGCATGAGTGGTGCGGGTGGCTGCCTAATGGTGGCTGTGCAGCTTGTACTCAGCCCGAGTGCGATGGCAATTGCACTCGTCGCAATGCCTTTCATTTGCAAGACTAGGTCAAATGTCAAAATTGACGACAATTTTAGTAAAGTACGTGATAAGATCTAACAGCAAGTCATTTAAACTATCAGCCATTGGTTCCCAACCTTGTTTCGTTATACGGTGCGAGAGTCCGAAGTACGTCTCCATACCCACCAAAGCCGCATCGGACATACCACGGGGGAAAATGCTACAACAGGCATCGACAAGGGTTGGACACTCCACCACTCGTGCACACAAACCAGTGAAAAAGCGGTTACGGTCCTGCCACCTTGGTCACGCATGCTAAGGCGTGAGAGACGTTTATTTTTTCCCAAATGAGAAATGTTGATAGTTACAACAAGACTTCAAATATTGCCTTTTCACGGTAGGGTCTTCACATGAGTATCAAAGAAAGCTTTTCATCGTGTGTTGCATATATCAATTATATATAAATTTAAAACAATTCTTAGAGGACTTACCCTGCATTCAGGACTTCTTCTTCTTCTTCTAATGGCGCTACGGTCCGGTGTTAACCTGGGACTCAACCAACAAGCCTCTCCAACTGGCCTCCAGTTTCGCACTCCAAGTTGGTTGAGGTCCTTCTCCCCTTGAGTGGGCCATCGGCTTCTGGGTCGTTCTCTATTGCGTTGTCCCTCTGGTTCGGAGTCGAAGACCTTTCGGGCTGGAGCTGTGTTGTCCATGCGCTCAACATGGTCTAGCCATTTTAGGCGTTGAATCCATGGACGCCTGACTAGACTCATGTCGCTGTACAGCGCGTACAGTTCGTGGTTGAATCTTCTTCTCCAGACACCGTCAACGCCAACAGGACCAAAGATTGATCGCAGAACTTTTCTCTCGATGAGACCAATACGTCTTCATCCGCTCTTGAGATAGTCCAGGCTTCCGCGCCATACAGCAGGACAGCTTGGTCTTTCGAGAGAGAGCTCTACTATTCAATTGCCTCTTGAGCCCAAAGAAATAGCGGCTAGCAATCTCGGTTGCGTTTAATCTCGGTACTGATGTTGTTCGTACTATTAACTTGGGAGCCAAGGTAGATGACGTCCTCTATCAGTTCGAAGCTGTAGGTGCCTATGGTGACGTTCTGACCCGACGACTCGGTCCTTTTTTGATTACAGCATATACATCGGTTTGCCCTCATTCAACGCGAAACCCATCTTTGCCGCTCCGTCTCAATACCAGCTAACGCCTCATTGACGGCTCGCTGATTTCGACCAATCACGTCAATGTCAACCGCGTGTGCTAGGATTTTTAGAAAATTGTGCCTCTAGTGTTGGTGCGTGAGTTTTGCACGACCTTCTCAAGTAGAATGTTGAAAAAGTCACAGCCTTGACTAAGCCCTTTTTTGACATTGAAGATCTCGGTGAGTTCTTTGCCGACCTTGATGGTGCAGCGAGAGTTCTCCATCGTCATCCTGCGCAACTTGACGTGTTTGGAGAGAATGTCAAAACTAGACATGGCGCTGTATAGCTCGTCTCTATGCACGCAGTCATATGCGGCCTTAAAGTCGACGAATAGGTGGTGAGTGTTAATCTGCATCTCTTGGGTTTTTTCGAGGATCTGCCGAAGTGTGAATAGGTGGTGGACTTCTTAGGCCTGAAACCGCACTGGTAGGCACTTATCAGGTTGTTGTCGAATGGTTTCAGGCGCTCACACAAAACGCCAGATAATATCCTGTAGGAGATGTTAAGGAGACCTATCCCCGATAGTTGGCGCAGTCAAAGGGGTCACCTTTCTTGTCGAGCAAACAATACTAAGATTCCACTCGTCGGGCATGCTTTCCTCCGACCGGCTCTCGCTTAAATCTGAGTCAGAAAAGGACTGTAGTCGAATCTTCATGGATGGTTCTAAGGTCAAGGAGAGTCTGGCGTTGGCGATTTTGTGGAGCACGACAGAATCAGACTACGCGGCTCGTTAGGTAGGTTAGGTTGGGTAATTGGGCTGCCAGCGTAATTGCCAGCACACTAAGGCAATTGTTGATCCATTATGGTACCCAATGCCGTTAACTTAATCCCAACTTAACCTTCTTTTCACTGTGACTCGAACACGGGATCCCTATAATCAAGAGCAGACACTCAACCAGTTGCGTCATACAGCCGTTTTAGCTCATTCGGGCGTCGATTTTCCAAGCGGAAATCTACGTAATCCTAATAGCCACAAACCAAAAGGTGATTCATCGGGGCTTTCGATTTTCGATCAGATTTTTTGACCGATCACATTTGATTCCTATCAAACTGCTTTGTCATTTTCATTAAGTATCGGTTGACAAGTCGTCATGGTAAAATTCACACCACGAAAGCCCGATAGCCCGGTAGTCTCCAAATTGTTCATTACGAAATTCAGCGTTCTGTGAGAAATGATTTTCGTGCGATTCTAGGAACTCATGGAACGCATAATCGACGCACGAAACAAGCGTGCCAATACCATAAGCCAATTTGAGTCCAATACGTGGTGAAGAAACTAAAGCAGCTGCAGATGAGAGCCTTCATGAAGACCGTGACGAATCGAATCGTCAATAGTAACCTTAACTTCTCCTTGTCACATGGTCTCGTAGATCTCTGGTTTCAACAAGGCAGCGCGGCAAGCCATGCAGCGGGTTAAAAAATTGACTTGGTAAGCGGTCATTTTGTTTCTCTTCTTTAAATTGTCCGCCTATATTGTGACATTTCACATCTTTTCTTTGGGAATATGTGAAGTCTTAGGTTTTCAATAAGCCAGCTACGATTGACGATTTGGAATCCAACATTACAAGTATTATCAACGCGATACGAGTCAATATGATCGAACGAGACGACAGAGATTGGAAATTTCCAAGTTAGTGTTAATTCTGAAGCCTGCAAGTGTCAAACTAAAGTGCATAATAAACATTTCTTATCGAGCGAATGTCTCTTTTTATTATATAACTAACATCAAGTCATTGAACAGACAAAATCATATTTTGTCATCGTGTTAAAAATGTCGAATTTTGTACCAGAAGGGGATGATTTGCGGAAAGCATTAAGTGACGCAGAGTCGCATCGAATGCTTGTCGAGGCATATGGTGGTTTCAACAGTTCAGAAATAATGATTTTGATGTGAGAAATGAAGAACGTGGAAGACCACCAAAAAAGTTTGAAGACGCCGAATTGCAAACGATATTGGATGGGGTTGACACTTTGAGTCAAAAGCAAATGGCAGCAATGTTAAATGTTGCACAACAAACAATTTCTGACCGTTTAAAAGCTATGGGAAAGATCCAGAAGTGTGGAAAATGCCACATGAATTGAATGAAAGACAGATGGAAAACCAAAAAAACACTTGTGAAATTTTGCTTCAAAGACACGTAAGAAAATCGGTTTTGCATCGGATTGTTACTGGCGATGAAAAATGGATTTATTTTAAGAATCCTAAACGGAAAAAATCATGGGTTAATCCGGGACAACCATCAACATCGACTGCAAAACCAGATCGATTCGGCAAGAAGACAATGCTGTGTGTTTGGTGGGACCAGAAAGGTGTGGTGTACCACGAGCTCCTAAAACCTGGTGAAACCATTAATACTGATCGCTACCGACAACAAATGATCAAATTGAACCACGCATTGATCGAGGAACGACCAGAATTGGCCAGAAGACACGGAAAGTAATTTTGCTCCATGACAATGCACCTGCACACAAAGCAAAACCGGTTCAGGATACAATCAAAACACTTGGCTGGGAGCAGGGGTAGTTGCCCGCCGTATTCCCCAGACTTGGCTCCTTCCGACTACCATTTGTTTTCATCGATGAGACACGCATTGGTTGAGCAGCAGTCTGATTGGTTTGCTTTAAAAGACGAACAATTGTATTGGCGTGGAATTCACAAATTGCCAGAAAGGTGGTCAAAATGTGTAGAAAACAATGGCCAATACTTTGAATAAAATGTTTTTACTTTCCCATTAATAATAAGTGTTTTATTTTCAACAAAAACTCATTTCATACCTTTGCTGGTATATGGACACCAACGCTCCAGCTATGAGGGTCCTCGAATATTAGCAGCCTGGTTAGAGAACGAGGGAGAGATCGAACGTTCGGTACAAATACCAAATTAGCTCTCACGTAAGCGAGCTTTGTCTTGAATGACTTGACGCAGTATCCCCAGGACCATCAAAGCTGAAATAAGTAAGCGACGGCCAAGATGTACTAAAGCAGTCAAGCAACATTTTGACCACTTACAGGATAGTTTGAGAATGCAAGACTTCTATGAATTTGATCGGTAGTCTAAAACTCATCTGGGATCACCACGGGATCACGGCCAATGATATCGCCGATGAACTTGACAAAGAGGTTTTCTCGAGAGCACAACAGGAGGTGGCATAGCTCGCCAGTAAGTAGAAAAACCAAGCATATGCTCCGAAACGTCTTTAAGGTAAGTACTCCGCGGTAATTTTGTTATCTCTTGACAGAAACGAGTACAGAGTACGATGAAGGGCCAGTTTGAGTGCTCCAGAAAAAGTCTTTTTATGCTGAGTGATCCAGTGTAGCTTTTTAAAAACATCCGACAACAAAATCAGTATAGGATGTTTGCGGAACTGTGAAAATTACTGCATATGTTAAGTATGATCCATATTACAAGAAGTTTTAACTCGAACCACACCACGTAAAAGCATGCACTGACTCTATCAGCACAGTCGCTCGTGCACAACGGTTCAAATGAACTCGAAAATATTCAAATACACCAGACAGGATCTCTATTATGTTCGGGATTCACGATCTGGAGCTGTACAAGCCATTCATCCAGCTAATGTCATGCGGGTCATATCGAATTTCACAAAATTGAGTGAAAAATCAAGAGGAAATTAAATAATCAAGTGAACCTTCTGGCAAGTGGGTCAACAACAAAAGCCTTTTTCGGAGAACCATCTCCTACTCCATCTATCAAAAGATGTTTATCGAATCTCAAGCGAGCAGATAAACGAATCCTCAAGAATCCTCAAGAAAAATCGCTTCATGAAGTCCTTCATAAATTAAGTCCATTAACCGCGTAGTCCAATGTGAACGAAACTTTTTAATTGCGTCCTTTTTATTCACCCCCTTGTTGTACATTGCTTCGTGTTTGGTTTAGTGCATCCAGGTGCCTAGATCATCTAAATCCCCTGCAATTTTCGACAGGATTGCGGTCTAATTGAAATATTGGCAGTTGAACATGATCCTAATACGATGCCAAAAGTATTCCTGCTCGGCACAGATCTCCCATCGTATTCATTGGCAGTTGGCGGGGCACTTTTGAAACAGCTTTCACTTATCCTTGGAGTTATCCTTAGTGCCCTGGGAAGCGGGGAGGATGCCTTCATCTCTCCCCTAAGAACTGCTGCACAGTCTCACCATTTAAAGTGACTGCCAGACCACATTTTAGAGCAGAACATGAGTCGCACATGAACTCCCCACCGCACTATTATACCGCTTAAGATTATGTACGTGCTCAAACCATGCGCCTGCTAGCTACCATCTCAAGTCTCTGGTTGAACCAACAGCAATAATTGCTCCACCTCCTCACTTGTAAGGATTCCTCTAACCAAGCCACGAATCCCAAGTTCAGCAGTTAAAGACAACAGACAAGAAGACAAACTTAAAGCAAACAAGACAAAAAACCAAAATCCACCCATCCCGAGGGGATATCACAAGCGCCTGTGGGTCTCGCAATCTGCTTGTTTGGCACGTTTGCATGAACTACACATATGTACGCACCGCACACACGGCTGATTGTTGAGTGATTTTCGGGGAATTTCGACGCTTAATTCCGCAGCGCTTTCCCAGAATTTCAGTGCGCCGTGCTCGATTCGGTTCGCACTCAAACTTCTTCGATTTCACACATGCGGCTGTAATTATCCTCAATTATCCCGACTATCCGGACAGGCAGCGCTCACGCAGAGGGAGAGAAAATAATTTCGTTTCGAATATGCTCGCCGATTGCACAGACTACAGATTCAAAGGTCGTCGGCTGTGTGGGTGGAGCAAGGACGAAATACCTTTCTGGATGCTGGATGCCGATATCGACTGTTTATCCAGGAAGCATCTGCCCTCGTGGATTTCACGTATTCCTCCGGAGCACGTGAGCTCCGTCCGCTCGTCTTATCCCGACCGAGGCGCGGGCGTGGTGATCGGTGAATTGCCGGCGACACATATTAATGGGGGACAGGCTTACAGCCCGGAGTTATGTGCATTTATGAACAAGGAGAGTCGGTCGGTTCACCGCGCCCTTGTCATTCGCATAAAAGCGTGTCGGCCCCGGCGGTGAGGGATTTCAATTGGTTAAATGGAGGTTCAGCGTTTCCGCCGCATGCACATGTGACAGAGGCGCGTAATGTGTCCCAATGGATGGCTGGTTTTACGCAGCTTTTTATGCCGTTCCTCTGCGGGGACAGTTCGAACTACGCCAGGACACATATTGAACGCCGCGAAACAGGTTGTGTTCGGGTGAATTTTTGATGATTTACGATTGCAGCTGGCGGAGGGAACTTCAACTTTTTGCACCGCAATACATTTAAGTGCGTTTTTTGTTATGTCAGCCTGTGGCCAGATCGAGTTCGATGTTTTAACGGAAATCGAGCTGGCGAACTTTTTGCGGCGGCGACAGTGTGATTTTTATTTGCCGTTGATAGTCCAAATTGGCGGAAATTTGCGAGTGCTTTGTGCTGCTGAGTGTTGTGATTGAAATTGTATAATTGCTAGTCGGTTGCAGATTTTCAGAGAAAGGTTATTCGTTTGCGTGCGTTTTCAAGCAAAAGGGGGGAGTTGCTACGTTCAACACCAGAATATTTTTGCATCGAGTACACATATGACGGCCATAAGCATGCATTGGCGTAGTAACGATACTAGTCTAGGGCCATTTGTTTGCTCACTCAATCGTCGGCTGTAAGTGCGCTCATCAAGTCCAGGCATGGGGTATATTTTCTCCAGCTTCGTGGACGAGCATAGTCGCACAGTACATTCGTTGTATAGAAACGTCAAACCGAATGGTAGGGTATCGTCTCGCTAAGCTCGGTCCCCGACAAAGTCAAGTCCAGTGCATGGCTAGGAGCGGCATGTGTGCCTGTCGAGTATTGGTCACTAAATGAAATGGCGGATCATACTTTGTCCACTACTATTCTCAAGATCGCCCATCACAGATTTGAGTATAAATACACTTCCACCACATTCATCCACCATGCTCGTGCTCGCTCAGTCGTAGAGCATCTTTGTCCAGCACAGCCGTTAAAAATGTTGTTTATGCTTTTCAATCATGTGTCCAATCCAGTCGTTCAGTAAACACGTCGAGCACAATCTTCGAAAATGCTTGGCAAAGCATCTTCTTCGTTTTTGAGTGGAGATACAGTCCGGTGTCGACCTGGACCTCAGTAAGGATTCCACACCAACTAGCACGATCTTGGGCTAAGCGCATCTAGTTTCATACCCAGCTGATTGAGATCTCTTTTCAGTTAGTTACGCCATCGTAACTGAGGTTTTCCTCTACCGTGTTGTCTCTCAGGGTTGGCCTCGAAGACCCTGCCACCGTAGGCGTGGCTTGGCTTGGCGTATGTCGCTGCACAGCCACACAGAAACTGGAGACTGCTAGCCAGAGATCGTACAAAGACGAAGAGGAAGTCTAGCACAATCCACTCGTCCGACCATCACGTACACGTGGGTCATGAATTATACAGCGCAATCAACTAACTAACCCAGCATAGTCCTTGAATATGCTCTTCAAACTCAGTCCTCTGGCGTACATTGTCTTGCACAGTCGACAAGCATGTACGCCCGTTCGTCAACAATGGTTTGTCCAGCACGACCACAAAATGCTCCAGTAACCTAATGGATGGACTTATTCATTTCACCCAGTAAACGTCGAGCATGCTCGTCAAACACACTCAATGAGTCGTTAATCAAGCTCGTCCAAGAAACTTGTTCACCACTCTTACGAAGCATACTTGTAGAGGTTTACGTGCTCACTGATGGAGCGTGCTAGTGTAGTGCTCAGAGCACATACCAAGGGTGCTGCTAAACTCTTCCATTGCAGTCAAGTGCACACGCCGATCAACATTATCATGTTGGCCACAGCTTCCTCAGTGAGGTCATGTCTCTGCCATGGGGTTGGCTAATCCTAGTTGGACGAGGAGATCTAAAACACTAGTAGGAATGAATAAAAATATGGGTGGCACTACAGTGCGTAGAGGGCTAGGCCCTAGCTTCTGAGCAATCGCTCGTGCTGTGCAGCTATTGTTCTCCCACTACAAGAAGAGACCTACAGTTTCATTCCGATTCCGAACGGCCAAGTTTTAGCAGCTTCTAGACAAAAGTACTCTCTGAGCATTGACAGTGACTCGAAAGAGGTGGGGCCGTGAAAATTATTTTTTTGTCGCACACACCGTCGTTGGTTCGACGTCGAGGTTGACGTCGACGCACGTACCCACAACGCCACCGGTCACCACAATAGGATATTCACTCTACTTCACATATCTAGGCCGACAAAAGATGGTAAAGCAAGTGCCACCCTCCGTCATCAGGATGTAAGCCTAGGCACAACCAAGCGAGTCTTTTGCACTTGGTTCAACCACCTCGTTCAGGGTATGTCAAGGAGATGCTTTTTGAGGGAGTCGCATTTAAGGAAGACGTGTTGATGGAGACGTTCGTGCCACGTGTCCAAGCCATCGAAGCAGCTCCTTCCGTTCTGGGAAGTGACTGCTCGACAATGAGTTCCTCGGGTACTGCCCTGTTTCTCACGCTATCCGGGAGAAAAGGAGAAGTGACAAGATGTACCCTTGCCGAAGTACAACGCCCGCGGTAGAAGCACCGTCAACCCGAACACAGCTGCTACAGCTTGTGCATAGAGACTGAATGACAGTCAAAAGAGGACCGGAAGTCTCATACACTTCAACAACAACTCACTCGAGAACTTGCCCCGAGACACTCGGTCGTATGCCTTCTAAAAATCTAAAAAACTGCTGAAGATTGGTTTGGCAAACCCCAAGCCTTCTCGCGTACCATTCATACAGTGAAGTTCTGGTCGGTTGTGTTCCCGCGCGGACGAAAGCTGCACTGTTCATACCCCATCCTGGAATCGAACACAGTTGTAGATGGCGCCTCTTACACCTTAGCATAGACTTTACAGCGGAGACTTAAAAGAGATATGGCCCCGTGGTTGGAGCAATCTCTTTTTTTTCTTCTCTTGAAAAGATTAACAATCACCGTGTTTGCCAATAGCTGGGCGTCTCGCCGCGCTCCCAGGCCACCTTAATGACACGAGAGAGCCATAAGACTCCAGCGTTACCCATTGCCTTAAGCATTTCTGGCCAGATTTCTTCCTCAGCGGCGGATTTGCCCACCTTCAACGATTCAATCGCCGAAATGACTTCCTCCACCATTGGACTATTCTTCGCCCTACTCAAGACCAAGGGCTTGCCACTCTCAGCGCCCTGCTCTGCATTGAGCAGCTCCGAAAAATGCTAGCTCCTTTTGAGTAAACTACCCTCACTCTTTGGAAAGTACACGACATCTTTGAATTTGACTCCTTCGATGGTGTTGAATCCTCTGAGTCGGCGAATAGTTTGCCAGAATACATTTTTCGCAGATCTGTGGTCGCATTGCAGAACTCCTGGCAAAGCTGCTCATTAGCTGCTCGCACGGCAAATTTGCAAGTTCTTAGCGACTCGGTGTACCGGTCACAAGGAGCAGAGTCCCTCGAGAGAATCCAGTCTCGGTAGGTCCTCTTTTTCTCTGTGGTGGCTTCTTGAACCCCGGGTGTCTTAAGCCACGCAGTTCTTTTTAGCCGCCACTCCAAGCGACTGCATTCCTTGAACATTCCAACGCATTCTTTCCGTTCGCGTTCTGATGCGGATCACCGTCCCAACCAATCACACTCCTGACATGTCGTTAGGTTAAGTTAGATTGGGTTATTGGGCTGGCATCGAAATTGCAAGCAAACTTAGACCATTGCTCTTTGTGATACTCAGTGCCGTTGATTTGATCCGAAGGACAAATTGTGACTGGGCCAGATTTAAAAACCACATAAAAGAATCCTTTACCTTCGCTGGGATTCGAAGCGCGAACCTCTCTTCCCACTAGCAGGCACTCAACCAACTGTGCCATTTAGCGCTGACAACTACCACCTGCACAGAAAACCAGAGCTTTAGAACAGAGCACTATCCAGAGCTTAGTAAGCTGCAGACCAATCAGGATATGGCCATGTGGCCGGACTTTTCAAGATTTCTCCAAGGCCCTAGATCAAGAGAGGAGTCACTATAGATGCATCGGGGTCACAGTGATGGGTGATCGCTATTCCAACACCCCATACTCTTCACTTTGAATCATTGATAGCCCATGATCTGCAAGCACGAGCACTCCCGTTTGGCATGCTTGTTCAGAAGAGTCTCTGAAATGCTCAGAAATCATCGAAGTCGCTGCTTCAGCTGGAAAAAAAATGTTGCCCCTCCATGACAAGCTGCCTCTAACACGTTTCCCTAGCTTGAGGCACATCCACCATTGAACGGAGTTAGACTCCCCTAATGCATGGCACAGCGAAGTAGGTTCAGCGTCTGTGCAAAACAAACACTTCTTAACACGCCCCCTAGGACAAGCCGAGAATTGCCCACCAGCACCCACCTCCCTTCGCGCAAATCGTGTCCCAGTCATAATCACACCTCCAGCGAGTAAATCCTTCCTTAACAGAATTAAACACCCCTTCATTTTTCGCCTGAGCTAATTACAAAGTGAAGGACTTCCCGGGGACTAATTCCCCGCGAATACGTAATGAGAGAGCACCCGGGCCAGGCATCAGCGCCACTTATCTAACAGCTTGTCCCCGATCATCGTCGTCACAAAAAAGCCGAACCCTCCGCCCGACCTAGGCACCAGTGCTTTTTGCAGCATCCGAAGGGTTTCCGCGCATCGGCATGCTCGATGCTCGAAGGTGTGCCCTCACACATCCCGCGGTATGAATTATTTATGAGTGATATTAATTACGCGAAATCCCCTCCGCCTAATTAAATATGCAACAGAAATCCCGAATGATAACATTGATTATCAGACGCGCTGAGATACCGGCCCCATTGTTCGCGGAGATGCCGGGAAATCCTCTTAAGATATACCGAACGGAAGAGCCGAGCACATCCTTGAAGAAAAAAACGAAAAAAGGAACCTCGAACTGCACAATAAAGCGCTCTGTTTGCGGAGGAGGGACGAAATGACAAAGTGACAAAAAGGCACCGTGACAGCGCGAGGAAACTCAATCCAATCGGATTAGGACACGAACTCCAGAGTAAGATGTTTAATTTGCATCTGAAATGTAAATTTATTCAACCGTTTACGAGAGGAAATCTGCACTTGTGTCCTGTCGTCGTCTTGCGCCGAAAAAGAAGCGAAAATATCGTTTTTTTGTTTTTTTGTTCGTCTCCTCCTGACGACTGTCACCGAGTACCGACACTTGAGCGCTGGCAAACCAGTGTAGGCAGTAGCAATAACAGAATCAGAGAGACCCTCGCCCACCCACTCGAAGGCTCTGCCGGGACTACTACGCTTCTCCATTATCTCTCGTGGTTTTTTGCATTTTCGGCTTGGTGGGCGGGAATCAGCAGACACATTAGCAAACGTCCTTCCCATGTCTCCCGGGTCATCTTTCAGCGCTTGCTGACTGTGTGTGTGTGGGGGCCAACGGAAAATGCTCGCGTCCCCCTCGTTGGCTCCTTGGGCGAGCCGGGGAACTTTGGATTATTGACCCGAGGGATTAACTTGTTCATGGCTCGTTTTGCCACAGTCAAAGTGGGTCAATGGAATGCAATGGAACTCGATTCGGATTCAATTTTCTGCCGCTTAAGCTCGGTAAATAATAATTATTGTGTTATCGTCGATGATTGTTTTTGAGCACATGCCGGCGCGCCGCCGTGCCTTTGTGCCCCACTATCGCCGGCGGCTGTGGTACATGCAGTGCGTCCATGGTCAGTGCGTCGGGGCGGAAGTGGATTTATGTTATTACTAGGTTATGGCATTCTTTTTCCACTCCCCGGGCACGGCGCGGCGGGGTTTTGAATAATACTCGGATTGATGTGTGCGTTAATCGAGCGGAAGAGGCGGCTCTATATCATGCGGACCTGAATCATTGCTGACAGATTTGATTTGGTGTGTGGTTCAGCATTGTGGAGTCCAATTTGAATCATTCGGTCGGTGGGCGGAGGGTGGAGTGGGAGTTGAGAGTTGAGAGGATTATTCCTGTGCATGGACGCTCGGGCGCACCAGACGATCATGTTAAGTGGGCACGAGTGAGTCCAATGATTTCAGCGGGTGGGTGCGTGCTGTAAGGGAGACTGTGTGTATTTCTGAACTGAATGCCGGAATGTGTGTTCTTGGGATGCTATTATTAGCATATACTCCGAGTGTACTCGGTCTTCCGGTAGGAATCACTGCCCTGGGCCAGTCTATGCCGCAGGCATCTCTCAAACGATTTACAAAGTGAGACGAAGGACAACATTCAATGAGTCCGACCAAACATGTCTGGCGGTTAATGAGGACAAAACGAAGTATATGCTGTCCCCAAAAAAGGACATAGAACATCGACGTCATGGACAGAGCATCGCAATGGTCAGCTATTACTTCGAGGTAGTCAAGGACTTCACTTACCTCGGCTCCGGAGTAAACTGTACTAAGAACATCAGTACCGACATCAAGCGTAGGATAACTCTTGCTAACCGCTGTTTCTTTGGGCTCAAGAGGCAATTGAGTAATAGAGTCCTCTCTAGAAGAAGCAAGTTGACTCGAGACAATCTCGAAAGCGGATGAGGAAGTCCTTGATCACTTTGAGAGAAAAGTCTTGCGTGCGATCTTTGGTCCTGTTTGTGTTGATGGGTTCTGGAGGGGAAGATTCCACCACGAACTGTACAGCGACATGAGCCTAGTTAGGCGTATATCGATCCAACGACTACTGTGGACAGTTCATGTAGAGCGTATGGACACCACAGCTCTGGCCCGAAGAACCTTCGAATCCAAACCTGTCGAGGAACGCAACAGAGAACGGCCGCGTTTAAGGTGGGGAAGGACCTCAACCAACTTGGTGTGCGAAACTGGAGACAGCTAGCCAGATTGTTAGTTGAGGCCTAGGTCCATCCCGGACTGCAGCGCCACACAAGGAAGAAGAAGTAAGCAGGGAAGCAAAACTGATTTAAGACATCGCGAACGTTGCTTGTAGGTTCTACAAAGGTAAAGAAAGGATAGGAGATGGCTTGTTTTTGTGGAGTGTGGAGCCAAGAGGTAACCTCGAATAGAATGCATTTATTGTAAGACAAACTCTTGGTCGAGAAGGATATCAATATAAATCTGCCCTTCAAGGGCTGCAGAAAGGGTTAGAGGTTCATGTGCGTATAGCCGGTATTAACTCCACGACGCGTTGTTATGAACATGAAACTTCACCGAATTCTTTGCTTACACCGCAGAAGATGCAGATCGCGAATATAAGCTACCGAGATGATCCATTCCAAGTAACCCCCATGAATCATGTAACTAGCTAATGAAAAGTTTGACTCTCTCCCACATGTGAGAGCACTCGGAAATTATGGCCCCGATATAGTAGTGCCAAAACGGACATACTTCTTCAATGTAGCTTCAAAAATTGCTGCGGATGATAATTGATAACTGGCCATAATCGTCTGGGATACCGTGAACCGAATCTGGGTCTTACTCATGACACCGTATGCAGTGGCTGAGGGGACGAAGAAGAAATTAAGGACACTTCCCAATACCTTTGCCATTGGGTCAGTCTCTGCAAAGTGATACAGAGAACATTGAGAGATTTCTTCTTTCAGAACCTGGAAGCCATTGCAAACATCCCAATTATCTCTATTTTCAGGTTTGTAAAGATCACCGGATGGGTGGAAGAAAGGGGCAGTGCATCTGAAACTCCCAAGACCATTCAATGAGTAGGGCAAAAGGTTGTCACCCCTATAGGCACCAAAATGGATCCAGTGGGACGTACCACAAGTGAGACGTCACTTTCTCATTCCAAATCAACTGAAGCCCTTCTCAACTTGTGTAGAATATCGTTTTCGTAGGCGTTCACAGTTCGGAATAAATAGCTAGCTAGCTTGATCTAGATAACCAGTGGCCACTACTAATTCATTGCAATCAGCCCACAAAAAGTAGCGCAGCGATTGTGAAGAATTATTCTTATTTCAATCTCGGTACTGACTGAGACTCCTGCTTGGTAGTACAGATCTCCCTCTATCCGCCGAACCATTTAACGGCCGTAACATCCTGGAGTAGGAATCTTAAAATTTAAATGTGATCTGAGCTAGAATCTTTGAGAAGACTAAACATTTTTCTGTACGCAGATTTTTTCAATGATCGAGAAAGTCATTCCAAGTTAATGACTCCCTCGGGCTACCAATCACCACTGCAAGGCAAACTTTTCCACTGTATTCACGAGAGCTCCTGCGATATCGATGAGGCTGAGGTAACTAGGAAGAGACAGCAACAATGCCAAGTCTGTTGCCAGAAACAACTAGGAATGATCTGGTTCCGCTCACTTGACAGCGAGCCTTGTATATAAAATCTCAGTATCATCTACACGATCCACAAGAAATAATTGGCTTCAACTGCGCTGACTGTCGACGGATCTAAGACTTTCGTATGAACACCGTGGGGTTAGAAGGGTTAGACTGCATCTACGTATAGCAGCAGGTCCTGAAATTGACTCAAAGAAGGCAAGGGACTTTTACCTGTGATTACATGTGACAGAATGCATGCAGTTGAGGTGTGTGTAATGACATGATATCTAAGTAGAGAATACCATGGAGATAATAGAAAGAACGCAGCAAACTGTCGTCATGGCACTTGCTAACGCTGACACGAAATTGCATGAAATAGGTCTGGTGGTAAACGAGAGGAAAACAAAAAAAATTCTGTCCTCAACAACCGCATCGACGTTTTCGAAGGAACGTCACAATGAATGGCTATAACTTCGAGGTGGTCGGAGACTTGTGTCTGCCATCCCGAGAGTGGATATAATCAGTTTTGAGAAACACGCATGAAGCGTCTAGACAACTACTGTGTCTCTGGGCTGAATAAACAAATTATGAATAGAGCCATCTCTTGAAGAATCGTACTGCAGAGCGATTAGACCACTTCACTCCAGCCTAATCTTCACAACACAACAGATGAGACAGTCGTTAAGATGGCGCGCATGAGTGCATAAAATGCGGACACAAACAAATTGGTCTGCGTAACTAAAGTTAGCTAGGCTTGCTTATTGAAGCCATGATCCACCCCCAGACTGCAGCGCCAAGGACAAAATATGAAACCTTTGCAATGGGCTCTACATTCATTGCTTATACGAAACAAGTTTCGAATCCACAAAACACAGGGACACAGACAATAAAGCAATTTCAGCCAAAAAAGCTGAATGAAAAATTAATTGCTGCTCTCTGGGAGCTCTCCCTCAGCCCGGCGGTTAATGGAATTAAGTGAAATGCTTGCAACCTGACCGCCTGCTGTGAGGCGATCCCCCTCAATTAAGTACGTGCCTCCGAAGATCTAATATTCATAGAAAATCTCCCCTGCATTCAAGCAGCCCTTATTTTTGGCAAAAATGTTGCCGTCCACAAATCCAGGACACACACATAAATTTGCAGACAGACCCGACTTGATTAAAATAAAATTGCATTCGCATGCAAATGCAGGAAGCTTTCAAAACTATTGCCTGCATCCAATTAGGCCAATTTCACTTCACAGTCCCCATTTAAAATGTTCACCACTCCAAAAGTTGACATCACCGGCATGACAACGACTCATCTCTCTGCCTCTCTCCCACCTCCACACACAACGGGACTCATTCAGGATGAGCCAGGAAATCCTTGACCGACTTTATCTGCAGAGGCCCCTAGCCCCTAGTTGAATTTACTTATTTCGAACTTTTGCAAGACTTGCTACCTTGCTTGCAGCACACACCCCCGACAACACCGAAAAAAGCCCCCATTCTCTAGTCAGTTCCCTAATTCAGTTAGAAAATTACTTTGCCATGCAAATACAATAAAGCCGGCGGAATTAAATTCAAGAATTTAATTCATTCGGGCCCGGCTCGTACGGAAGATCGCCCTCAAATCGAAATATTTAATTTTCCGGCAAATCCCGGGCTTAGTGGACTGTCTTAAGCCGCTGCAGCCGGCCACACATCATGTGCGTGCCACCAGCTGTCCAGGCGGTGTGGTCATAATCGAATTTCAAAAGAATGTCCTCTCTCCACAGAAACGGGGAATGGTGTGTCCTTGTCGTGGGAAGGGGCACGACAAACATATGCAACAACGATTCCGGTCGACTTTCGCATCGGTTGCATGCATTTTTCTGGGTTTCCGTGAGGGTGTGGCCGAGACAATCGCTTCGCACACACCCACCAGTAGACACCCCAGGCGTGGGGCCCAGTTGCGCTCAGGTAAGGAGCCAAATTGTTATTCATGTGTGCCAGGTATTCTGGCAACGCAATCAGGAATTCGTGCAAAGTTGGGGAATTAAATTTTCACAGTAAATTGCATGCACCACCCGGGCCCGGGTGGGTGGGCGCAATGACACTGCCACCGGCGGTATTTCTGTGCCTCTCTTGTAATGCAAGGGGATGGGGCAAGGCCTCTCCCAAATTATTAGAGTTGGCGCTATGGCAGACGATGGACAAATTCCAGGATGTTTGGTATTTTAATTAAGTTTCCCAAACGAGTGCTCGGCGCTCGCACCAAGCGGGTAACAATGACAATGACAATGACGTCTCTCGTTCTCCGATTGCTTGCCCAGCACAAACTGGGGGAGTTGTTATCACAAATCTTTCGGCGTCCAAGAATCGACAGGACGTGCTGGACGGGGGGCCCTCAGCAACCGCACTGGCTTGTTGCTTGTGTAATTGCAGCAATAATCACGATGAGGTTGCGGTGTGTGTATGCAATGCATAACGAGATAACATGGTCGTTTACACAGTCCCCAGGGGACATCGGCACCGGTTTCAATTAACAATGGGGATTAGTGCCGAGCGTGTAGCGTGTACCTTGAGGCTTGCGCCGGACACAGTGCTCTGCCTAACAAATGGCACATGGTCGAATGGTTGGAATTAGATGCTGCGGTGCAGATTGGTGGTTGCGCTGCTGGTTCGCCAGTGTCATGCACTCGTCCGTGACTCGATGTCGGTGAGTGGGTAATCTTCGAGATGGCGACTCAATTATGTGGCGGCCAGCTTATGCCTGGGAGTATAAAGCCTTCGTGTAGCACCTTTGATTAGTGTCTGGCGATGAAGTGTCAGAAGGATCGAGTCAGTGAGTCGACAGCCAGACAGCTTCTTTTCCGTCACAAAAGGAGCGCTCTGATGTGTACATTGCCCCTGTGGTGGGTCGTAGTAACGATAGGTTCAAGTGTCTGTTGGTAGAGAGCACACTCACACTTAGGCCCATTGTAATGCCACTACAATTGGATAACTCAGTCTCATGTAACCAATTTGTGGCTGTTACGAAGGGATTAAGTTAGTATTGCTCAGCTCACTGAGATTATCGAAGAGGGATGTTTTGCTGTAGCAAGTTGGATGGTGATATCCCAGTTGGCAATTAAGGGAAGTCTTCAAAAGCCGGCTTGCATTTTCACCACGGGAGCTATTAGAACGACCCAGAAAACAGAAATTGACGTCACTTTTAACATGATATAATAATCAGCGTGCCAAACTAGTGAAGACCACTACCAAATATGTAAGTCTGTCGTGGATTGACAGCGATGTCATATGTCATGTACCGGTTATGCGAAGGCATCTTGTATTATGTCTCAAGACGTGGAAAAAAGGTTAATTCTCAAACCATCGAAATTCGTCTAATCAACACCATAAAGACGGGAAAATCTTCTTACCTATAAACACGGCAAGGGTCATTTGGCCCCATGCAATAAAAATGTGGATTTTGATGTAGTAAATCATTTAAGTATCGAGACTTAAATCGAACAAAGCTGTGGTGGACGGACGGACTGTATGCAGAACTCCTTGATTCAGCTGGAAATGAGCTGGTAGGGTGCATGCACCAACTTTTAGTACTTGGTCAAAGGAAAGCAGGCCCGTCGAGTGGAATCTCTGTATCGATTGCTAAATCCACAAGAAAGGAGACCCCTTTCACTGCGCCAACTATCGGAAGATAAGTCTTCTTTACATCGCCTACAAGATCTTCTCTGTCGTTTTGTGTGGGCGCCTGAAACCATTCATCAACAACATGGTGTTAGGCCTGTTTGCGTTGAAGATTTCTGGAGAAGAAAATTCAACGAACTGTACGGGCTGTACAGCGGCATAAGTCAAGTCAGGCGTCTACGGATTCAATGCCTAAGATGGCTGGACCATGTTGGGCGCATGGACAACACTGCTCCAGCCCGAAGGGTCTTCGACTCCGAACCAGAGGGACAACGCAATAGAGGACGACCACGAAGCCGATGGCGCACTCAAGAGGAGAAGGACCTCAACCAACTTGGAGTGCGAAATTGGAGGCAGCAGGCTAAGGATTGTGCGTGTTGCTGAGTTCGAGTGCAAAAACTTGTATATATGGGTCCAAACACCGTCTTCTAGTCTTTCTAGTGTCTCAAAATACATGCACACTCGTAAGAAATCTTGAGCTCGTATCATAACTGGAAGAGAAGCCGCCTGATTGGGTATGACACCTTGTTGTGCCATCTTGCATATTTTTTCGCAGCAAGGGAAATACTGAAGGAAGTTAAAAAGCTGTCGACTGCGACATCAAAGACATTACCACTTAACCTCCAGCTATGGCGATCTTCGATTTGGTGACGCCTAGGTGGATAATAAGAGGTGTGCAACCCAAAGTGTTTGTCTGAGCACAATAGCGAGGGAAGACGTCTATCGTTGGTCTGACAAACTAATTTAAGATCTTGCATTCAGGGCTTATAATGCAAGATCTTAAAGTCGTTTAGAAGCTATTGTTGAAAGCTTCTATCGGCGAGGTTTTGTCGAGAGAAAATGCATCCAAAACTTGTGACTGCTTGTAGATCTTGCCAGCATACGTCATCGAAACACCAATCCTTGAAATTGGGGCTCGTTAGGTAATATGATCAGCCTACATTCTGGAACCACGGATAATCAGGAACATGTGACACGGACAATGCACTCTTGTTCGGTTCTTTTAAAATCATTGTCGAGAATACATACTTACTTGTTAGACCGACGCCCCATGGATGCTTGGTCCCGATTCCAGTCATCAGGACCAAGCTGTCTTACATCCGCGGTGACTTGGTCTCCATACCGGAGGTTAGATTTTCCTCCCTTTCTCGAACAGGGAGGTTCGGACTCGAAGGCTTTAGCGTTGTTGTCCATGCGCTCGATATGGCCGAGGCAGTGTGGTCGACGGATTTTTTGCCTTCCAGCCTGCATCCACATACTTGTACAGTTCGCTGTTATGTCTTCCATTCGCCTTTCTTGCAGACGACTGCGAGGTTGAAATATTATTTCGGAGGCACCAAAAATCAGCTCTGCAGTTTTGCTTAGCGTCCAGCTTTCGGCTCCACAAAGCAGTACTGGTAGGATGAGAGTTGTGTAGAGCATGATTTTGGTAATTCGAGTCAGGGGTGTAAGACCCATCCGTTTTCCAAGGGCGATTCTAAGTCTGTTCAATTCTCGAGATGAACATGTGTGAATTACACAAAAATCAACAGGCACGATCGTTTGGAAATGTGTACATCTGGCATAGTGGGCTGTCAGTAAGGCTTTGTAACCATCGTGAAGGACGTGGCTCAAATAGGTAAGAAATGGAAATGCTGCCCACAAACAGGTCCCTTTTGCATCAAAGTCAATATACTGCTTGATGTCGAAGTGAATAAACGGAAGATAGCCCGTGTCAAGCACTGTGTGTTTGTGGTTGGAAAGCAATTGAGACAATTGAGGGCCCTCTCTCGCACGACCAATATATCTGTTTATAAAACTCAGTCCTGGTAGCATGGCCACCGACAATAGCGGACGTTGGTACAGAATGTATTGATGGTGCTTGGATGAGGACACGTATGGGCTGTGTAGCGACAAAGGTTAGCAAAGTTAGATTACGTCGCCTGTCGTATACTGCTGGAAAGGGACCAAAATGAGCTTAACGTACGTAACTGGAAGCAGCTATCACAATACAGCGCTGCAAGTCGTGTTGTCTGTAAGTCTTGGGGTTTGTCAGGAATAATGCGGATAGCGTGTGGCATTTTCTAACACAACCGGATACTGCCACAAAAAGGAAAGGTCCATCAACTGAATTGGCACTTATAATCCTCACCTCAAGCTGCTTGGGACCTCTTAGTGCAAGACTATTTGCAGTGTATCACGTAGTGGACCGGCGAAGCAATTAACTACCTCAAAGTTATACCTCTTATGGCGCTCTGTCTGAGGCGGTGACGTTTCGCGTACTTTCCTAACTACGGCATATTTTTATTTTTCTGTTAGACCTCTTTGAAACCTTGCCGTCCTGCCACTCATGTCAATATCACCGGCATATGCCATCACCTGTGCACACATTTCAAACAGCGTACCTACGATACTGGCTTGCGGATCCTCACATCGTCAAACTTGGTCTATGGCAGGGTATTTCATCGCAATAAACTTAAGACTGCATACGGCAACCAGGTCTCAATTTCCCCAAAAGCTGGCCTCCAGCTATGAAACGAAGAGGCAATAGTAAATTTAAACAACAATCACCCATTCAAAAGTGCTAACGAATATTGGTGACAGTGTCACCGTCACTATTCACATGCTACTAAGCACAAGCCCAATGGAAATTCATTAATGCCCGGCAATCAGAATTCTATTTGGCAGTCATAAACCGGATTGCGATCAGATTTAATTAAGTCCCAGCAGCGTGTGCCCTCCTCTCGAGCAGTGATTCACACGCGGCCGCGATAAATTAATGCAACCAAGCGAGAATAAAGCCCCAAAAATATTCCACGTCAGTGTCCGCTCTATATCCCGTCCCGTCCAGCGCGGCGTGTGCGTGATGCACTCCGGCTATGGACGAAATCACTGCTGATTTATGTAATTAGAAGTGCTTCCCAAATTTGAGTCGGGCTTCGGATAATATGCGGTGCCAGCAGGGGATCCGGCTGGAGCGCCGTCCCTGTGTGATAGTTTACACGCCAGCAACGGCCACTGGCCACCGGGTGGACCCTTTCAACTGGGGCTGGCCGAGGGAGGGCGAGCGAAGCCAATGCTTAATGCCTATTCATAATAGTCGAATAGATTCTGGCCTAACCATATTTAGCAGTGATTCTGGGGATTTATTGAATTATGGCTGCAAATTGAGGCATGAATCGGTGGAGTTGCATGTGGCATATTGAATTTAAAACCAAACACAAGCTGATGTGATAGCACTGCGGGCATAGGCACACACGTCTCCTCTCATCTTGTACAGAGGATATTGCAACATTGTGTAAAAGGTGATTGGTTTTTGAATTGACTTTGAAATGTGAGTGGGACTGATAGGTGTGGACGTTAGCCCACTATCACCATCAGCACGCTTTGCGTCCCTCGGACTTCCTCGACTTATTAACTTTGTACTCAGCCTTCACTATTTCTTTCATAGGCTTGACATGGAAGTCTATTCAAGCTGAAGCTGTATTGCCAACTTTGGTGAAACCACAGTTCGCATATATATCGATGTTCTCGAGCTTAGGTGACAAAAGATTCGACCTTGTCACTGCTCTCTCATTTAGGCAGGAAGTTGCACGTCGCTATCTTTCGCCTTAAGATACTCAGAATTTAGTTAAACTCTACAAGGGCTGCCGTTTGCACCAAGAGAGCTATTGAACCACCAGATATAGGCTGGAGAAAGGGTAAGCTACCGTGTTGTGAGATAGGCTCGAAGATGGCGACTTTAAAATCTTGGGGAGAAAACAAATTTCGAGTTTCGTGGGATGGACAAAATGATGCATGTTTTTGTCCATGTATTCGGTTTGGGAAGGGGTTTCTGCATGCTATTTTGGAGCGTGAGCCTACGGCAGGTATCAATGTGGCGACATCACATAGGTAATCACTTTGCATACAAATCCATCAAATATCAGCGGTTCATTAATGGGCAAAATTACAAAGAACGGGTGAAAGCACTCAATCCTGCGGTGTTCCACTTTTAACTGCTTAACTCTGCGTATCATCGAACTTAGAATACCCAGCATAATTGAGACCACTGTGTCTCCCTCCTCATTTCGAAAGCAACGCTATGAACAGCATCAAACTGGCAATATCTGTTGGTGCATTGTTGATTAGTCGAGCACTTGTGGATTGCGTTCCCTCCAATAAGGACAATTCTTTTTGTTGACATATGTAGCTGCTGAGCGAAAAATGCTCCGCGTCCGATAATTGGACAAGATCCGGATCTCCGTTGGGCTTACATTTTAGCTTACATGGAATTCGAATAAGTCGCAGGGACAATCCATTCTGAATTGGATGGGTCAAATGAACATGTCTTCAAACACTAGCTGCACAGCGGCTATGTTTTCTTCATTTCGCAGCATTTTCTGTCTTGTTGGTCGGGATAGGTTCTTAGGTCCTTAGAGTCCTTCAACTTTTAGAAGGATTTGGGAGTAGGAGAGTTATCCCTTAGCTGCTATGGCGATCGCGTAGGGTCGGGCTTTGGCTATCCGAGCTAATTTCTTCACCTTTTTGCCGACTTTTGGCCAGGCGTTTAAAGTCGTCTGCTTCTGTTTCATCGCAATTCGTATGATTATGTTCCAGGTTCTTCCGTGTACTTGTTGTTTATTTTTTGTATTTTTCAGCTTTGTCTCATTTGTTCCCTTTGGGTTGCCGTCGTTCTGTAGTTTTCCTCTCTGCGAAATTCTCCAATCAACGTGGTGCCGGAATCTTTTCGAATCCTGTTTTATCTTCGAACTTGATTTGTCTCGAGCCAATGTGAGGTCTTGGCCTTGTCTGGCAGTCGTTACTTTTTCGGCAGTGTCTTTGATTGCTGAAAGCGCATACAGTTCCTTGATGCTCTCTATAGCATCTCGCATGGATTGCTGAATCAACCGAGTTTTTTCATCTTCCAGCGTATCTACTTAAACTTTTGTTGGTTGGTTGTCTGGTTGTATTTGGTGTTGGCTGACTGATGACCTTTGAATCCTGCCACTCTTCTTGAATGCATTGTCCCCATTATCATCTTCGTTGTGTTTTAATTGCAACCCTTTATTTTATTATTACATTATTGGTTGTATTATTGTCTTTTTGATCCCCAATCTAAACTGCTGGCAATGCTCAGATGTGCGGTCACCTATTTCATCCCATGGTTACCCTTTCAAGCAGTGAGGCCATGCGAGGATTGACACAGGCTCTTATGGGGTGCTGTGCCAAAACTATTGGTGCTAACCAGAGATAGTACGTCTAGTCCTACTTCACCAACTTTATGGCGACGAAGAGTTGAACATACTGTAAGGCTTGCCAAGGCTTTAACGGGACGGGTAAGTACCTTCAGGGAGATTAGCCCCATTGGGTTGTAACCGATGAGGATGTTGCCGAACATGGAGCACTCTCCTAACTCAGGAGCCATGAAGAAGACGTCACCATCACGTCTTGTCACAAAAAGTTCTCTGGGATTCCTGTGTCTTTTCAACCGCGCCTTTCTTCTCTACCGCTTTTAGTCGGGGCCTACTTTATGAGTTTTTACTGCTAACCTGCCTAAATGCAGGCCGACCACTATCCGTCACCTGCGACCCCCACGGTAGCCTGATCTGCAGCCTGTGAGCCAGAACGTCTTCGATATCAAATATGAAAGTAGTTAAAAGGGTCGGTTTTGTGCCCAGTTTGTGAAGAGAAAAGTAATTTTTTACACTATTTTTACTGCAACACTACACAGACTACAAAACCCTACGGTCGTCACAAGTAAAATAGCAGAGACTTAATTCAAGGCCAGACATAATTTAAAGTCATTTTTGATGGTCACAGACGCATTCACTATCTACGCGAGGAGGCCGTCTCCACCCAAAATAATAACGAAATCTACATTCTTCCCCCAAGGAAGAATAGCAGCTGCTCCCTTCACCAAACCACGTCACAGACCCATACACCCCCTCGACAATGCTGAACAAAATTCGTATCAACATTTTACGGCTTACTTCCGCGGGGTCTACCGCCCGCGTCAACGGTGACGGCCACCCACGCATCCGAGCCCGTCTGTCCGCACTCCCGAGCGTCAATTCATGTTCATCTAGGGAGGGATGCCCAGAAATGCTGGATTACCGTTAAATTCAAAGAAAAACACACACCAAACCACTTCACATTGTTGACACATTGACATGCCATCGGTGATATGTACATCAATCATTATTTGCAGATTCATTGACGTTTTGTTGCTGCTCTAGAGTTTACCTCTTCTGCGATCACCGCCCCCGACTCAATTTATGCTCACTCACATGCGAGATATTCCCTCGACGAGTGACATGTGAAATTTAATCATTTTTAAGTTCGAAGTAGCTCGTCATGTTGTTCATCGTCGCACGGGGGCTGCGGCGTCTGCCTATTCAAGTCCGGGACCGCCGCGTCGCCGATCCTACAAGCACTCCGGCGAAGCTCAGTGACGGGTATCGCCGCGAGGCATGTTCGATTTCGTGTTGTTATGGGGCTGATAGCTTCTTTCTCGTCGATTCCCTATTTTCCACATGTTTTTTTCCTGCTTTTCAAACAAAATTGCCAGTCACTTGCCGTGTAGTTGATTGTCGTGGTGCATATTTTTAGCTTCTTGTCAGGGATGTGTTTTGATATTACGATGATTCATCGTCGACGAGGTTGACATGTGTCATTTTAATGCTTCGTACGAGCTCCTCGATACCCTGTCGTGGGGATGTTCGTCGATGAGGGGGACTTCTCGATGTTGATTACAGACACAGCCGGGTGTTTCACGGGCGGAAGTCGCTCCTTAAGTGAAATGAACTGTCAGGGAGCAATTAGCGGGATTAGACTGTCGATGAATGCGGGCGTATTCATCGGTTAATGGCAGTTGATGCGGACGGGGGATGCCTGTGTGAGAGGAGCAATAAGTTGGAATTTGTGCTTCAGTTCGTGAAACATGGCGTGACATCAGCTTGTTTGCACACAACATCGTTCATCCTTCGGCGGGGTAAGCTAGGCGCGTTTGTCGTCATGTTATGAAGCATTACTCGGCTTTTGTCACTCATAAGTAATAAGACAAGTCATTCTAGAAATGCAAAGGCGTTATCCAGCCATTCTATGGCATATCAATAAATGTAGAGGAAGCTACACGGGGTGTGGTAGCCTCGCCTTAAGTTTCTAAAGCATGACCAGACAGGAATGATCATTTTCCAATTACTATGTTCCCGCAGCTATTAAGTAAGGTATGCTATTTCCTTCCGCATAGTTTTTGCAAATGACCGAGTCTTGGGAAAAAAATACTTTTGAAATTCTCATTTGTAAATCCGCAACGTTGGTGGTGGCCCGTGGCGTTGTGGGTATCGGCGCGAACCCCTGAATGGATCATCTCTGGTCTGTACCACAAAAATAATTATCACGGTCGCACCTCTTCCACTGACAATGCTTAAAGAATATTCGCGTCTAGAAAAAGCTTCCCAAACTTGGCCATTCGGAGACGGCATTGGTCTCTTCGTGACAGAACAGACGCATGCACAACGCTAGTAGTTGCTTAGAAGCGGTATCACCAGTCTGCAAGAAATGCATCACACTGCGCCGTGGACAAAATTGAATTTGAGTACACCCTTTTCCGTCTCAAGCTACCCAGATAGGATTAGTGCGCAAACACAGCCCCACAAGCAACCACTGTCAAAAATGAAATGTTGATTGCAAGTCGGTAAGTCTGAACTGTATATCACCAGACGACGGTGTGATGTGGGCGCCCGTCTCTTTAAGACTGTGCATCCCCAAAGATTTACAGTTTAGAGTGGTTCATCAGGATGGCGGCGTCATCGGCCCTTATTTCTTTCAAAATGAGGAGGTAGACACGATTACCCTCGATGATCTCCGGCATCCTTTGGGTTCTGAGTTTGGCGATTCACGGATGTGCAGAGTTAAGCAGAAGTTAGCATGGAGTTACCACTTCTTTGTAACATTACCGGTTAACTAGCAAGGCGGACGGTGGTCATCGCTCCATTTTGCGTTTGATAATTTGAAAACTATTAATCTCTATGTCTCTTTGCAACTTTTCTTAAAGCATTCTTAACATCACTCCAAAGGTGTTATATAGGATTTAAGTCTGTACTTTGTGATGGCCAGTCAAGTACACGCACGGCGTTTTCCTCAAAAAAATGCTTTTGTGAGCTCTGCGGTAAGTTTAGGGTCATCGTCTTGCTGGAATGACCAAATAACCGGCATATTTTCCTCCGCCTATGGTAGGATTATAATAATATGGATGGCGCTACAGCCCATATAGGGCCAGGGCCTAGCTTCTCAGCAACCACTCGTGTTGTGCGTTCTATTGTTCTCTCACGAGTGGAAGGGACCTACAGTTTTACGCCGAATCCGAACGGCCAAGTTTGAGAAGCTTTTTCTAGACAGGAAATACTCTTTGAGCATTGTCAGTGACTCGAAAGAGGTGGGGCCGTGAACATTATTTCTGTTGCTCAGAGCTGGAATCGAACCTACGACGTCGAGGTTGGGGTCGACGCACATACCCACAACGCCACGGGCCACCACTCAATGGTAGAATTACATTTTTCAGTATGTCAACGTACTGCTCCTTATTCAATGTTCCCACAATACATTTAAAAAACATCCTCAAATAAAAATTTAACCGCCGCCATGCTTAACAACTGGAGAGGTCTACCCGGGATCGAGCTCTTTGCCTCTTGGTCGTCGGACGTACCTTCTACCATCCGCACCAATCCTATTTATCTTTGTTTCGTGGCTCCATAATACAAATTTCGGCTCATTTGCCGTCCAACCAGCATGAGTTTTGGCAAAGTCGATACGACGTATTCTTTGTGCCAATTTGATCATCGGTTTCATCCGCGCAAGTCCGGCTTCCTTTAATGCCTCTTAGACACATTGATGCTCGTGTCATCCATTATTTCACGCTGGATTGCTTTGGCACTTTTCTTGGGTTCCGCTTAAGCTTGACAATTGTTCTGCCAATGCTGTGTAGTTTGTACTTTTGCGCGAATTTTTTTTGCGAGGAACATTTTTCGTGCAAATACCATCTTTTTCGAACAGTTTAACTGCTTTCATACAACTCACCCACTTTGGTTAGCTCAACTATAACCTTCCGGGTGGCAGGTGTACAGCTCTTTCCTTTGCCCATTTCTTTCTTTTTATTTCGATTTAAACGTAAGCCAGTGCTATCCAGCCAAACTATTTGAGAATAACTTTTTATTTTGGGTAATACAGAGTCGTTTCTAATTAGCTGTCAACTCAAGAACCCATTACTTACTTATCAGGCAGACTAAACATGAAGGGCCCGAGTCTGAGCATTTTCTGCCTTCCATCGGAGACCGTCCTGGGCGCACTGCTTCCAGTCATCAAGGTCAATCTTTCTTAAGGCCTCTCTACGATCTCTCCTTCTCGAACCAGGAGGCTCGGTTTCGAAGACCCTCTTCGCTGGAGCGTTGTTGTCCATTCGCTCGATGTGGTCGAGTCAGCGTAATCGACAGATTTTTGCCTTTCGGACCACATCCACATCCTTGTACAGCTGGTAGAGTTCGCGGTTGTGTCTTCTCCTCCATTCGCCTTCCTCGCAGACGAGACCATATATTCGACGTAGAATTTTTCTTACAAAGGCACCAAGAATCAGCTCTGCAGCTTTACTTAATGTCCAGCTTTCGGCTCCATAAATTAGGACTGGGAGGACTGGCAGAATTAGGGTTTTGTAGAGCATGACTTTGGTCCTTCGAGTCAGGAGTTTCGAGCCCAGTTGTTTTGACAAACCGAAGTATCGTCGGTTACTAAGGGCTATTCTTCGTCGGATCTCCACTACGATGTCATTCGTGGAGTTTACGTTTGCCCCGAGGTAGACAAACTCCCTTACTACCTCGAAATTGTAGCTGTCGATTGTGACGTTTTGGCCTAGGTGGTGTGCGGCGGATCGTTTTTTGCTCGACAGCATATATTTTGTCTTGTCCTTGTTGACCTTTAGACCAGCTCGTTTCGCCTGTTCCTCAATTGCCGTGAAAGCTTCCTCCACGGAGCGTTGGGACCGCGCGATAATGTCGATGTCATCAGCGTATCCCAACAGCTGGACTGACTTGTAGAAGATAGTGCCTTCCGTGTTGACTTCTGCCTGCCGCACTATCTTCTCCAGTACCAAATTGAAGAAATCACACGACAGCGCATCTTCTTGCCGAAATCCGGTGCAGGTTTCGAAAGGCTCAGAGGTTTTTGAACCGAACTGCTCGGTGCATCGCATATGTGTAAGCGTGGTGCGACACAGCGGAATCAGTTTTTACCGGGATCCCGAATTCGGGCTTCTTGCGATGAATGCTGCCGTATGCGGCTTTAAAATCGATGGAAAGATGGTGAGTACCGATTTGAAACTCGCTGGTCTTCTCCAGGATCTGCCTTAGTGTGAAGATTTGGTCTATAGTCGATTTGCCGGGCCGGAAGCCGCACTGGTATGTGCCGATTAGTGCGGTGCAAAACGGCTTTAGACGTTCACACAGTACGCTGGATAGGATCTTGTAGGCGACATTGAGCATGGATATAACTCTATAGTTGTTGCAAGAGGTAAGATCGCCTCTTTTGTGGATGGGGCATGTGGAGCTGATATTCCAGTCGTCGGGCATGCTTTCGTCTTCCCAAATTCGGCAGATGGATCTGGTGCTTGGTCCTTACAGTACTTTGCTCCCAGCGGCCTTGTTGTTCTTCAGCCTCTTAATGGCTCTACCGATTTCTTCAAAGCTAGTTGGGAGGACTACTTCGTCGACTGGAATTGGGATTTACTGGTTCCCTATGACTCTCTCCTGGTCAGGCCCGCTAAGCCGCTGTTGGAAGGTGCTCAAACATATCCACTATTCCCTGTGTGTCCGTAAGCAGGTTGCTCTCATAATTTCGAAGAGCCTGGGTGCCTTTCCTAAAGCCTCTGGGCAGTAGGAACAATAGTAAGCCCGCCACAAGCGGTTGCTGTTGAAGCTATCCCAGCTCCATCTCGGACTGTAGCGATACCGGCGTTATTATTATCATTGTGCGGTCTGCAGTGGAATTGGGACGATTTCTTAAGCTGTTCTTACTCGAACGGAGGTCACTTTCTGTTACTTACGCACTCTCCAACTTCTCCCTCAGTGCTCCCCATTGTTCATGACGAAACCATACATTCTGTGAAGCAATATTACGACAGTAGAGCCACACTCGCCTTGCAATAATTCGACTGTTAAAAGTTCAATCAGAAATACCGAGAGATTATTTTACGTTCGGTTCATGATGAGAGAATAAACGAACGCAGCTCATCCCTTCAATCCTCACGAAACGATTCTAACTCGGCTTAATATTTCACCCGCACGGCACTTACTCGGAACGTTGATGACCCCATAAAGATGATTCGGACAGATGAGATCTCAAACAGCGCCGAGCACCCTCCAGTCGTGCTTCTCTCTCTTGTCCCGCTGATAAATCACTACTTGCTGAGGCAGCCGAAACCGAATTCAAACCTCACAGCTGAGTTATGGTCTGAAAAGTTTGCGTTAAACCTAGTAAACGGCGAGACTTTAATGGACTCGTCGCCGTATAAATTCCTATCACGGCATGGTCATTGAATGAACGAAGCTATTTCACAGACAGCCCTTTGATGTCACATTCAGCAATATTTTATGGCTGCAAACACCACGGCGTGATGGAGGGAGAGAGAGAGAGAGCAGGAGATTACCATGAACACGATTTGAATTTCATAAAGCCCATGAATTCTTACGCGTCGTATCGGAAAGGTCTATCACTTTCTCATTTCGAAATTATAAAAGTTATCTATCTATGAAATTACCTACCCTAACCGCCGCCGGCCGTCCTGCCCCCCCACAGAAAGACCGAGGCGGCGCGACGCCCCGCTTGTGGGTGTCGTGTATTTTATTGTGAAACTTTTCATTACGCCAGAGCACACTTTTGCGGGGCCTTTATCAACATTATTTCGGATGAAAAGGGTTTTTCGGTTTTCGCCTCTCGACCCTAGATGTTAATCTCAGCGGCGCTGGGCATCACCGATTTTGGTGGACTTTTTTTTGCTTGTTTGCTTCTGTTTTGCATCTCGGCCACAGCAAGCCTTCCGGTAGTTGGTTGCCTTTGAAAATAATTATGTTTTTCATCAGGTCCACTTCTGTCATGTTATGGTGGGCAATTGATTAAAAAAAACAGCACCAGACCGCGCCAACAGCGGGGCGGAAAAATTAAATAAACAACTGCCCGTCAAGGCGATGGGGACGATAACCATTCCCTTTGTCGTTGGGGGGGCCAACTGCGAATAATTAGAGTAATTCCGGGAGGTTTGGACTGCGACGCTGCCGCTGGGGCGGACGTGATAAGAGGCGAGTGGATTTCGTGTCGGAATTTCGACAAATTCTCCCTCAATCCGTGACGGAGCAAGGTGTGCGGTCGCCGGAAGGTGCCTCACAGCATTCACCTGGATTCGGGGTTGTGTTAGATGTTGGCCCACCCCTTTGATGTGGGCTCTTTGTTGTGGTAAGGATTGACAGAATGATGGCCGCGGTTAGAGTAGATTCAAGCAGACTACGCAGACGAAGGCTGTCCCTTCAAATGGAACAAGTCAGTCGATCCAGCCACAGGAGACGCTTCGAAGAATTCCAAACCGCTGTAGATCTCCCCCTAGAACGACTGCAAAGCCCCTAAACTCATTCCCTCTAAAGTGTGCATGCACGCACTCACCAGATGACACAATCGGCCACCCCCAGAGGAAAAAACCCCCAAAAATGTTCCCAAAATTCATTCCATTTCCGGTCGGAAAAAAAACAGCAACTACCCAGACACCCGTGTGACAGGAGACTCAACTCAACTCAACTTTCGCCGTGATGACTGTGCTCTGCAGCTGATAGCTGTGTTAACACACTTGGCGTGTTCACCACTGCGGAATAATATTTTTTGGTATGAAATTGTAGTTTAAAGTGTTGAAGTGCCTCTGGCGAATTGTGGACCACAACAGGTCAGGCGGACAAAAAACTTTTGTGAACACTCTTGGCGTTGGATCTTTTTCTTTGAGCAGATTGTGACGTGAATGTCATTCTCTTGGGATGCATGTTTACCAAGGATGACAAACATTGAGTCGGAGTGAGAATGAATAAAGTTGGTGCATGTTGATGGGGTAAAGCATTTGTTTACAAAGGGGTTTGTTTTATGTATGCCAAGAAGTTACCAGGAAGCGAGTGTGTGCCGAATCACCCACAATCCAGTGCAGTGTCTGAAAAAAGCTTCTAAATTTCGTCGCTCAGGTCGGCATAAGAAATAGGTTAAGCACCACCATTGATGGAGGAACAAAGGCACGCACAACATGAGTGGTTGTTGTTGACGATCGAAGGCACCTATTGCTCCACGAGCCGCAGGCCTGTTAAGCCTCCATCTCCAGTTTCCCACGCCAAGTTGGTTGAGGTTTTTCTCCAGTGTTGGCGGGTGCGTTTTGCACGACATAAAAAATGAGAATGTTTTATAAGTCACATGACACCGTGTCGCAAAATGGACGAGTGTGTAAGAAAATCGGCAAATTTAATATCTCGTGCTTATGAATCATTGTTTAACGCCGAAGGATCGTCATGTTAATATGTTGAATATCTACACCTATTTGGTAGCATCAGCAGTGCCTTCGAACATGGCTAAGAACTTCACACCTCTGATCTCATTCTGGTGCAACTCTAAGACCTCTGATAATCGAGATCTGTTTCTTGATTCACTTAATAGTTGTCAGTGTTCAAGATCGCTTATCCAGGAGGTTTGAAGAATGTTTTGATTTCACGATTTATAGATCGAGAAGGTGAAGTTGCCAACCATGAGCTGCTTAAGCCCATATTTCGATCAGTCCCAACGTCTGTGTCCGGAAAGCGGCAACATTATGTTTGATAGGAATGATTGCGCCTTTTGTTACGAAACCCCTTTGTATTCAGAGATGGTCATTAACTTAAGACCTGACATATATCTCTTAGACAAGTATGGCAATATGTGCAAGCGTCATAATATTTAAGTTCTATCCACAGAGAGCGGTGCTGGCCCGTGGCGTTGTGGGAATGTTCGTCGATCCCAACCTCGACGTCGTAGATTCGATTCCAGCTCTGAGCGACGAAAACAATGTTCACGACCCCACCTCTTTCGAGTCACTGACAATGCTCAAAGAGTATTTCCTGTCTAGAAAAAGCTTCTCAAACTTGGCCTTTCGGAGTCGGCATAAAACTGTAGGTCCCTTCCACTCGTGTGAGAACAATAGCACGCACAACACGAGTGGTTGCTGAGAAGCTAGGCCCTGGCCCTCTATGGGCTGTAGCGCCACCCATATTATTATATTATTATTATTATATCCACAGAGAGCATACATTGACCAATCCAACAAGAAAGTTTATCATTACTCCTCCATTCACTCGTTAAATCGATCTCGAAATACCTAAAGCGAAACCATCAATTTTCGGTTTAAAAAACTCGGTTTATATAATTCGAGCCTAAAAAAATATTCAAGAATGTTCTTTTAAAAGAATGTTCCTTTTAAAATTTCTTCAAGACTCTTGAAGATATAGCCGATTTATGGTAGAACGTAGGTAGGTCTTATACCCAAGAATTTGCTTCTCAAAACTTTAAACGCGTTTTTCTCGAAACAGTGCTTTTGCGACCGGCGCATGAGGTTACTCAAAAGCTATTAAACCAATCGGTTCCAAATTTAAATACATTATTCTATACTTAGGAACATAGGTAGGAACTAAATAGAATCGGTGAAGATTTTCTTCGCTGTTAAACTTGATTTGTGGCTGAAAAAACGCGGTTTTCAATGTATAAAAAAGTGCAAATAGAGTAATTTAAACGCAGCACTTTAAGACGCTTAATCTTCTACTTCAATTTTTCAAGTAAACGTGACATCGATACACAGATATGACTCAATTCTAAACTTCTGCCTAGATAGCATTGCACAAAATGAACGGGAAACAAATCGAGGTGACATGAATCGAAACAGCGAGATGTACGCACGTTTGGCATTAAACACCAATATTCTTTCTTTTTTTCATAAATTAATGCGACCATCTCCTGATATTTTTAGACTCGCAAACCGTCAATTCAAGTAACTGGCGAAAGTTCTTCTGCTTTGAAATTAATTGAAGCCACGATAGCTTGTTCTATAACATTTGGGAGTTTACTTTTAGTAAAGTGATAGTTATGTTCATGATACGAAATTATTAAAAGTAAGATGGTTAGAGCTTATGGAAAGAAGTTTTAAAAATAATTCGAACAGAATGGCACGGTTATGCACAGGTGTCATAAGACCTATCCATCATCGAAGTAAAAGGTGATTAATCGTGAGGTTTCATTTTGAATGCGCTTTTTTGACAGATTTGTGATGTGACTTTGTAATTTTTCTTCAGTTAATAAGTCATCGTGAAAAGACTAACACCCCAAGAGCGTCTTCAAATTGTTCAGCTGTGTTACGAAAATCAGCGTTCTTTGAGAAATGTTTTCGTGCGATTCGAGGAACTTACGGCCGATGAACTAGCCAGGTGTGGTACAACCTCATCCCCATATAAAGCAGGGGTACCACATTCTATGACGATCGCTTTAGCCTACCATCTTCTAAAGATTCTCACAATTGAAACCACCAATGAAAAATGGCTGGAAGGCACCACCTGCCTTAAAACAAACGAAATCTGGCCATCACCTAACCTAAAACCGTCATTCGTTCTACTTAGACTCAGCAACCACTCATTAAGGACTCTCATAGGAGTCAACCGAGCACTGTGCAATTGGCACTCATGCTCGCAGGATCGGTGTCCCATATAACTATTTCTGCAGAAGCTGCATGGATGAAGAGGAGGAATTAAACACTCATCACCTACTCTGCTCGTGCAGTGCTCTGGCTAGTCGTAGGTCAATGAGCTAAACAGTGCCAGCATAGACCAGCTAAATCGCTTCAATAGAAGCACAAACTGGTTCCGATGTTAGGAGCAGTCAATCCGTGTCGTATCACAATGTGCGTACTATGGGAAAAGTGTGACCGCCCTTTGCAGTCAGCCACTACAACCTAACCTACCTAGCCACACTAGCGGCTGATACTCAACGGTTAGACCACATCCAACGCGAAGTGACTAGACCATAGCAGCTGCAGCTAAAAGCGTAGCCAAGAGAGTGACGTACGTCGACGATAACGTGCTGTCATCGTCCTCAGCAGCTTGGCTTGGCATATTTTACCCGAGGATCGCGGTTTACAAAATTCATCTAGTGCAAGAATTGAAGCCATACCGCGCGTGAAAAATTTGACTTGATGAGGAATCATTTTGATAAACACTTAATTTCACGTTTTGCTACGGCAACAAATTGACCTTCTAGATCGTGAGATATCTCTGGGGATATGTTAGGTCGCAGGTTTTCAGGAATAACCCAACTACGATTGACGCTTATACTACGAAGCCACTTTAAATCGTGTTTTCGGCGAGACACCAGTAGCTATGCTCGAACGAGTGGCCCAAAGACGTAGTCGTAGGAAACATTTACATGATCTCATTTTTATCCTGATAGTAAACACTGATGTGAGGTTATTATTGAACATACGCTTGGCACCACTGCTACAATTTTGGGCATCAGTTAAGAACAAGGTAGTACAGTCTACTCAACTTGACTAAGTACTGTGTGACTCCGCCAGAAACTGTAGGGACGACACATTGGAGGAGATCTCATCTCATCTTCATCTTCATCTCTCACGTGCAGTGTCCCCTCTGTCACCTGGCACCAGGCTCACAATTCAGTACGAAATTACGCAAAATTGAACGAAACCTAACGAAACTCTGTCAGTTCGGCAGAGTAGGTTGGCTCATCTTTCAATCTTAATCGCAATTCGAGGAGACTGATGCTGCTGTCTTAAAACCCATGGAACATCGAAGTGCATGCTACCCGCCGGGCAGTACACTTTGCCTGTCAAGGTAGCAGGGACGAGAATATGGGGGAGACCGTACAGTCCGTAAAATGTTCTCTGTCTACCCAAAGAAAAGCTCACCTGGGACCTGGTTCGCAATTCGCTACTAAATTAATTAAAAATTGAACGAAACTTAAGGAATGTCTTTCGATTCGGTCGCTTTGTATCATTTGTGTTCACTCACTTTATGGTTGAAATTGTCTTAAGTCCATTTTAGGTGGACTTGATGTATCCATACGTTCCACAGTCAGACGCCGAAACCTAACTTGACGAAACCTAAAATTTCACCTCCGGAAATTGTTTGAGGCATCAGCAACAACAAGGCCCGCAAAATCGACCGAAGCGACTCTGAAAAGTCCAGCACCGCCACACAAAACACAAAACTCAGTTCGCCAGAGTGAGTAAGCCTCACCGGGAGACATAAATCAATGAAATGGCAAAGCTAAGCTGTACACAAGCGTGTACGCCCAGCAGCCCATTTAACGCTTCGCTTCACATTGCCACCCCTGTCCCTCCAACCGCCTCAAGTGCTATCGATTTGTTTACGAAATCCGAGACCAAGCAATCCGCACCCTTCAGAACACAAAAAGCTTCGTCATTCATTATGTACGTTGGTTGGACTTCGTAAACTTCTCCGTCTCTGCACGACGAATTTGCATAAATCTTTCAACTAGGCCTTCATATTTAAGAACCCACCGGGGCACGGGCACGGAGCACCGAGCCGGGGGAAGATGATTGAAGAAGCAGATTCATTTGCAGGATAATGTAATCAGCAATCAGGACATATTTCACAAAATCATTGCGAAAGAATAAACTTTTATCGCCCAGATGCTATCCCTTCGTCCACGCGGCAGAGGTCAGCCATAAAAAGTGCGAAACCACTACGGAGGCCTGTGCCTGTGCCGAATTCTCGTTTATGAGGGTTGATTGAATCGTGTCACACCGACTTGTGCTCATTTGCATTCGAAATCAGTCCCCATCTCCTCCTCCTCCACCCCCCAGAGAGTGCTTAATTAAATTGCCAACTCGCAAGTTGAATGTGACACCATGCACTCGGAAGAACAGCAACCGGCACGTAACCACCTTTTACAGCGCTCCTGTGTGCCGAGGCTCGATTTGGCACCCGAACTTTGACTAAATACCGAACACACTTCAAGTGAGAATTAATTTAAACACCCCCACAAGTGTCTTTGGTTGAACTCGCAGCAGTGTGTGGGAATGGTGGGCGCTGTTCAGACTGCAATTGAGATCGGTATCCCTTTTCTTCGACGTGACGGGTGCGGGTCTACCTACGTCATCTCACAAATGAGAGAGAGTTCCGTTGTGGGGCGTGCCTTTTGTTTTGCCGAGTCGCCCGGAGAAGGATTTCCATAAAGAATCCTTGAGTGTGCCCCGTTCACTTGCCGGTGTGCCGGAGTTTGTGGGGTAAGATCGTGACTGTGGCTTGCCAATTGATGTGTGCAGACAATGAAGCCAGCAACAATGGGTTCCGCATCCCCAACGGGGCGGCGGTCAGGGGATGGATGCACTGAATGGATGCACATTAAATGTGATACCTTAAAGGAGGTTGCACCGGCAAAATGAACAAACCGACAAACGGCAGTGAATGTGTTCGTTGTCCTCGGTGTGCTTGTCAACGCCTCGGCAAGTGCAGTCCCTGTTGTGCTTTGTGCTTTGTGTCGACAGATGCCATACAACTGCGATCGATTGATTGAAGAATGAAGGCGGTTTTGCCTGCTGTGATGATAGCAACTAACGATATTCACGCCGCTTTGCGCCCTGGCGCTCAATGGAGCTCAACTAACAGGTCTTAGTTCAGTACACAGCCGAATGAAGGCACAGCGATGCTGTCAGAAGCCAGAATGAGGAAACCGTGTGTATCCTGGTGCGAGCATGACAATGTTCTAATCGTTAATGGCTGTTTGAAGAGCGTAGCGACGGCAGCAGTGTTCAAATTCCACTTAAAGCTGCTTAGTGGAAACACGGAACGGAATCTTGAAGCAGGTTGGAGCATTTTGTTGTTCGACGAATTAAAGATTGTCAACCTTGTGGCAATGCCTTAGCTCTACATTTGACTGACAGACTGGTTGACAGACTGAAGGCCTATTTTTGCAGAAATGTTGGTAAACAGGGGGAGCAAGGCCAATGAGTTGGTGGATTCAACAGGATGGATATACCATACATACCTCCAAAAGTAAACGCAAGTTTTGTAGAATTTGGCAAATAGTGAATACGTTTTGCAAATGCATCTTATGGTTGAATCTTAGAACTTTCAAGAGGATACGTGGTACACCTAGACCAGGTACGCACTTTTTGCCCTTACCGTGACCGTGGCTTTAGTAGACCAGCGGTTTGGGTGTTAACCTTAGTCCTACAACCAATCCAGCCGTCGCCACCTAATATTGGGAAGTTTTTCAATTCAACCCGGTTTAGTCTCTCAGTGCAAACACTGCTTCATGTATAGCAGCCACTTCTGCTTGAAATTTGACTGTAATCGTCCCTGAATCCAGGGATTTTTCAAAGAGGTTGCAGAGGACATCTGCGCCCGTACTAGCGCTCGTCTATGAGCCGACAGGGTAAACATAAAAGTCAATGCAGGACTCTGATCGGGTTTGGCAAAACAAGGCTGCAGGGTGTCCCGTACAGTGAGGACTGCAGAAGTGCATGAAAAGGTGGAGGCGAGCGTACATCAACTCATCTGCTTTGGGTATTCGACTTAGAACTCACGCCTACCTGAAATGACGCCTGACACCGCCTGAGGGAACTGAAAATTATCAGCATAAGCTAACTAAACAGCTCTCTTAAAAGTGGCAATTTGTTGCAGTGCTTTGTTGTATCTATTTACTATATGCAAACAGCCCCTGACATCATGTTAATGTCATCAGTGATGTACCCACTTTTGAAGATCGTTTACTTGAGGGGCCAGCGAATTTTGCACGACCTTTCGAAGAATGCTGTTGAAGTCCTCTCTGTGGAGCAAGACATTTTGTGTCTGAAGGTCCGTCATTGGTCTACATAGTCTTACATATTCTTACATATTCAGTAGATATTTGACAGCGCTGTTAAGAAGAGTAAAGCACCGGGTCCCAGAAGAGAAAGAGCATGCGAAACGCGCCATCTATGAGAAATGTTACTGCGGGCAAACGGAAGCATGCAGGAATAAGGATGTGAACCTATTTGTGGAAATGCAGTCTCCAGACTATATAAACTCTAAATTGTCAAGCAAAATAGTTCATATGATACAGGCGATGATGAACAGGTATACCGCCTTCCCGATCTGAGTGAAGTTATGGCAGCAATCGCCAAACTAAAGTTTTTACAAGACTTCTGGTGCCGATGGTCTCTCAAAGCAGGTGGTATTTACTTGGATATATCCACTCATCTGCAAACGATGAAAGCATGCCCGAAGGATGGAATATCAGTGACACAAGATTACCCTCTATGTGTCAATTACAGAGGGTTAAGTCTTCGCAACATATCGTATAAAATCTTTTCAGCCGTCCTGTGCAATCGCCTGAAAGCCTACGTCAGCAGATTGAATAGTCAATATCAGTGCGGACAGGCACGCGAAATCCACTATTGACCAAATAATTACACAACGGCAAATCTTGGAACAGACTCAATAGTTCCAAGTCGATACCCACCATTTATTCATCGACTTTAAGGTCGCGTATAACAGTTTTTATAGAGACGAGCTGAACAAAGCTTTGTCTAGTTTTGGCATCCCATCAAGATAAGTCCGTCTTTGCAGCGTCCGAGACGTTGATGAATACACTGTCATGCAATTTCATTAACATCATTCTCGAGAAGATCGTTCAGAACTCAAACGTCAACTCCAGAGGCACGATCTTCCGCAAATCTGTGACGATGACATTGATATCATTGAAAGAACACAACGAGCAGTGTCAGTGGGGCGTTTGTGAGCATCAAATAGGAAGCGGCTAAGATGTGCCTTGCAGTCAATGAGGGCCAGACAAAGTATTATCGAGTTAGTGAAAGACTTTGTCTACCACAGGATAGACTAGATAAACGTAAGATAACTCTTGCCAGTCACTGAGTTTTTAGAATGGAAGGACATTCAGGAATAAAGCCCTCTCTCCGAGTCTTGCTCTAGGGCGCAGAAGCGTGGGCAATAACTATAGCGGACGAGGATATTCTTGGTCGCTTCGAGAGGAAAGACTTTCAAAATATCTCTGGTCCCGTATGTATTGATGATGTTTGGAGTAGGAGACTGAACGAAAAACTGTACGGGCTGTACAGCGACATCGATCTGGTAAAACGAATTGGAGTCTCTCATCTCAGACGGCTATGTCTCATATGTCTCATATCTTCAGAATAGTGGTATCACTGACATCAGCCTTTATGCGATCCAAGCTCATTCCACTTCCATCATTGATATCGTGCTGTCACTTGGTCCTTATACTGAAGATTCGGTATTATTATCCCACATGCAATGTCCATGCGTTCGATGACAGTGGGCAACCCGGACTAGGTCCACATATCGAGTTCACGAGAGTGGCTGGGACACACATCTTCGTTGCAAACGGAAAAAAAACCAAAATCAGCTCTACCATCCTACACATTATACAAATGGTTTTGCTGAGCTAGACTCTCGTGCACTGAGTTGGGAGTTTTAAACTAAATTTTTTGGAAAGACAGAAAATGAGGCTCCTCTCAGACGCCCAAATAGCACAGGAATGTCGCTTCCACATTTCTTTATCACTCCGTCGCTTCGTGTAGAAAGGGCCAATAGACTCTGTTCACAATATACTCCCAATTTATGACAGCAATGCGTTGGTGTCTGTCTGGAAAGCTAGCGATTGGATACTATTTCGATGTCGACGACCTCGGCCCATTCGCATTGGTAAATTCTGTACTCCGCCTAGTATACTTGAATGATTCCCATTAGTAAAGGCTGCAGCTCCGGTAAATGAAGACTGAGCTGTGCCAGAAGCGGAACCCCTGTACTAAAGTCCTCTACCCACAAAACGCTCGAATGGCTGAGCCCTTCTGTGCCAAAACAAAGACTACTCTGCTTGCTTGTTGGTCTAGACAGAGCTCCGGTTGAGACCGTCTATACCAATATTCCCGTCCATGTCTGCACCTGAGAAGGTTTAACTTCTTTAAAGTAACTATATGTGTAACTATTCATGTTATCGTTTTCTCAGATCAATCTTCATCATTCAAAGGCGGTTACTGCATGCCTATGCATGAAAGCTTTCCACGATGACTACAAAAATATGACAGAAGAAAGAATGACAGAGAACACCAGCTATGCCACTGTCCGAATCAAATGGCAGTTATTTAGGGCTGATGAGTGAGTGCCGATGATCGAGACCTCTCATCAGACAAGCGTCTGTTGGTAGCTGAAAGACTAGAAAATTCCACTAAATACGGATTGGTGTCTTTTAGTATAATGAACCAGGTTCTGTGTCTGACCAAACACTGTAAAGCTAAAAACGTATACACCCAGTGGAACTTGGGAGTCAGCCACTTAAATGACCGACCATCAGGGCACTTCCTGCAACACGTAGCCTGCATATGTCAGCTTCAATGGCGAATGTATTCAATACACTTCGACTACAATATGTGTTAAACATGCAGTATTGGCAGTGACGTAGTCTCGTTTCTCATTGTTGCCGTAGCACATGTAGAAGTCACATGAGTTCAGTGTACGCTAGTTTATATTATGTAGTCCTACGAAAATCGATTGAAAAAAGCCAAAGGCAGCTACCTACACGAAAAATAAAAACTCCGAAATTAATTTTTTGATGAAACCCTTACAATTAAGTTTTGACACGGTTTAATGATGTCGTGTCAAAAGAAGCTGCCTCTAGGCTTTTTTCAAGACTTAAGCAATCGAAACCTCGTCTTATAAATTACCCTCTACCAGCGTCAAGTGGCACCGATGAAGTCACCCATGCCGCAATGGCGCCCGAAAAAAGTCGACGAGAAATAAAGAAATTGCATGCGAGTCCACTGAGCTTTATTAATTACACTTGCTTCCAGGCATTTCAAATACCAACAGTGATTAGACTAGAATTCCCCTTCGCCGCATTGGAAAATTGTGCCTTTGTATGCAGCTAAGACCGGCTGGCTGAGCAAACAACATCAGCCATTTGTGACGCTTCTATGCAGTCTCTTCTACATTGTCAATGAATTGAACCGGAGCTCGTATCTACTGTGGCTTATATTGATCCCTCCCGCCAGGGTTCCCACCTCTGCACATGTACGTCGTTATCCCAGCAGGAAACAACAGTATCCTCTCTCTCAGTCCACACGGACTGGCGCAGCCATGCTCAAGTAAATCCCACACGATCCAATATCTGTGTATTTTTTAAAAAGAGAGCAATCCACCCGTCCACACAACCGGATAATGCTGTGCTCCCGAGCATCTCTATTTTCCAATTAATATCGCCTGTCAAGCAGTCGCCCCCGTGCTTCAGTTCTTTCATTAGCTAAATTCCTCCATCAACCGAGTTCCATTAATCGAAAGAGGAACCGAATGAAACCATCACAGCGAGCAGCAGCAAGACCAAAATGTAATTAATTGACGACTGCCAAAGACGTGAAGAAAAATCTTGCAGCACAACCCCCCCTCCAAACGTTGTACATCCGAACAAATTCCCCATAAGTCCTTCGAGCAGACACATTCGGACAGAAGCAGAAACTCACTCACGATGCACCAGAATGCGAAAGCATAAACGTCGTCTTAAAAATGTCTGTCGTAAATAAAACCCGTGAATGTTCGCCCTCTGCTCTGTCTCCGTCAGGGATCCTTTCGATGACAATGAAAAGTTGCTAAAAGCGCACCAAAACCAAACAACAACGAGCTGATGTTGCCCGCCCACCGCCTTTTGGTCGGTCGTTGACTGTTTATAATGGCCCATGACAGTAGCCTTCCGGTACACTCTTGAACACTCACTTGAGCACACACTTAACAGCGACAAAGTATGGGCGATATCTCCTTGCCAACTTCTTGTAGCAGCGCGCCACTTAAAACTCCATTCTCGCGCGAAGGGATGGAATTGGGCTTCGTTGAAGGGCACCACAAGAAAGTTGGTGGCTGGGACTGGGCAGCAGCTCTCTTCCGGTTGACCTCCCGCTTTGTTTCATGTTGCAACGTGCAATTATTATGCTCCCGGCATATAGCAACGCTACCAGCAGTCCCACCGTTGCCGGGTAATATTTATCCTTTCAAGTGTTCAGCTTAAAAATTGCGCCGCAAAATGAGGGAAAAAAAAAGGACAAAAGTGTATTGCCACCGACGATGGTGGCGCTGTGTGAGTACTCGTAACTGAGGGCGATACACCGAGCAGTGGAGAGTCGTGTTCCACTGCATTTTATTTTAATTTAATGGCCACCGAGGAACGGTGCAGTGGATGGGCGTCAGCGATGGCGCTGGTGTGCTCGGCGCGCCGCTTTGTCCGGAGATGATACTGCATCCCATTGCCATGGAACGGACTTAATCAGCGTTTATGATTATTAACCTTCCGACGGTTGTCGCGGGTGCTGGAGAGCCAGCTTGGCAGTGCTTAGACCAGCTCCAACGATCGGTACGTGTGTTTATTCAGAAAAAACGGAAGGACAACAACCAACTTTGTCACACCCCGTGGATGATTGGGGGGGAATCTCCAGTTCAGGGTCTTCGCAACTCAGCACACGGCAGTCTGTGATTTTTGGCAATAAACGTGGGCGGGTGTCTGCTCCGTCCATTAACGTAAAAGACCAGGTAAATAATACTTTTTGTCGACAACAAACCACTCTCGGCGTCGAAAACACTTTTGCCCCCCCCTCGGCAGTGTTTGCTCAAATTTCCATCGTGGCGAGGAGTAAACAATGCCATGGAAACTTTTAAATCCGCAAAACGTGCACCCACCTCTCGAGCCGCGCCGGTACAAGTGACCGGATGCCACAAGCTCCGTCTGGTCCTTTTGTTGCAGCAGCTTATCATTTTCTCCCCTGACTTCCGACTGCGCCTGGTTGTTCACTCCACGGTAGCCACGGGGAAAACATCTAGCGGTCTCTCTAATGTGCGGCGCTTTTGGAAAGCCACTGAAAACGTGTGGAAAAGCGCCGGCTTTTCAATCGCATTCAGAGCAGGTTTTGAATTTCCATTATCGTCGGCATTTGGAAAAGCCTCTCATGCTCCGCATTCGCATCATGCATCACACATCACACATTTGCTGCAGGTGCCCGGCAATGTGAAACAAATAAATGCTTACCTGCTGCTCTGCTGTTTGGCACACGCACCCACGGATGAAGGTGCAATCGAAATAAAATTACTTCCACTTCAATTAACCGAATGACGGTAGCTCAGAAATTTAATGCAAATATTCGCGGTTTCACTCGCTAACTGCGTCCCACGTCCTTCAGACCAAACTTATTGCCACCCCCTGCGAATTGATGTACGCATCCGTTCGCCATGCCGTGGTATGCAGTCGAATTGTATAAGCTTGTGTGAGGTCACATTCCGTCGCCGTTGCTGCTGCCGACAAATATCCTGGAGCCACCTGCCAACGGGGGGTACAGCTAATAATTTGCAACATATTTGCCTTCCCCTTTGGTAGTCTCTACCACTCATACGCGCTAAGGCGATCACCTCCAACATTTTGCTAGAGACCACAAAACCCTTGTACATCCAGCCACGAAGGCTGCTCGAAATTAAATGGCGACACGCTTGAGCAGACGACCGGGAGGGAATCCTTCCCCAAGCGATGTTTACGGCTTTCCGAAGAAGGAGTTGAACTGAATGAACGCGCAGCAGACATGTGCCCCCTTTAAAGGCGTAAAGAAACCATGTTTATTGGGTCTGAACTTTTCCAAGGCCTTTGACGGTGACAATATGTTTTAGAAGAACACAGGAACGTGGAAGGGGCGAGGCAAAGTTTTCAGAATTCATGTGGATAGAAATTGGAGAGTTAGGCGGTTATTCAATCCCCTTTATTTATATAGTCACCAACGGGGTGTAATGGTGTCTGGCAAGCGTAAACGCTGACAACGAGTAGTAATGTTAAATCCTACGTCGTTTTTGGAACCATCAATCATCTCGCTTGCATTCATTTATTCTGTAATGCAAACAGTTGATGGCATTGCTTAAAAACTTAAAAAATAAATGTTAACAAGGCGCAGTGACAGCCACAAATCGTTGAAAAGAGGTGGCCAAAATGTCCCTTGTACTCCTAGCTCCGGGCAGAACGCAGCAGAATATTTGCCAATGATTTTCTGAGCCTGAGATTGCATTTTTTTGCTGAATCTGCATTCACACCTAAGCACAAGAAACGGATTTTACTTATCATCTGCGCGTATTCAGGGTAATACTCTCAAGTGTCCGGGGTCAAGACACAGCGCGGTCCGAAGGTACACATGGAGGTAACAATGATTTTGAATATCTGCAGAGTAAAGTCCTTGAAGCTATTAAGAGCATTCCATAATTATGAAGCGCGGCTAAAAAACGAGCAAACTGATGGGCATTACTAGCGTGACGTGTAATGTGGGTAAATTCATGGAGAGGACGAATCGAATTTGGTAGCTTACATGAGAATCGTTTGTAAACCCTTCCATTGTTGTAAAACCTTTTCAGCATTTCATTGCAGGTCTGGCCGGACCTTCATACATTTTGATTGAAAATTTATGGAGCTCAATGAAGTAATTGCCGTTTTAGTTTTAATTGAAAGTTGTTTCTATCACTTATGGCATTTGTCTGACTGAATATTGTGTTGTTGGGGGGTAGGACTTATACTCAAAGGGTAAAGTTGTTGATCGCGCTCAACAGCTACGAGTCTTGTCGATGCATAGATCAAGTTGACATACATACATAAGCGGCATCCTATAGATGGTTTTTGCAACAACCTCTGCGAGGTGAACTAATCCATGCAACGATTTCCTTGCGGTTGTGCGCAAGCCTTACAACCCCCTTACACAAAAAACGTATTCGTAATAATGAGCAAGCAATCGAGGTTCAACGGACGATCCTACAACAACGACACGGGCCAAAAAAGTTAACGATTTGCGGGTGTGCTCCTGGAATGAAAGAACACTCTGCACTCCGGGTGCTGATATTACTGCGATCTAGATAATGAGAGAGAAAAAGTGCACATATTCGGATGCGGATTCGTAGTGGGAAAAGGGTTAAACTCGAAGATCACTGACTTTGAACCGATAAGTGAACGCCTAGCTATGATCCGCATCCAAGACAGATCCTACAACATCAGCCTCATATGTGCGCACGCCCTTAACGACGATGCTGAAGACTCGGCCAAGACGACTATTACGTCGGTGCCTACGGAGCCTGTCGGGGAACTGTACGATGTCAAAATCATGTTTGGAAATTTCAACGCCAAAATCGGTGGTAATCGAAAAGCACAGCCACCACGGCGCGACAACAGACAACGGCTTCCGACTCACTGACTTTGTGACAGACCGTAATACGGTCATAAGTAGCACAAAACTTGCAAAAAAAAAACACAGCTGCCTGGCGATCTCCGAACGGCCGGACAATCAAATCGACAAATTCGGTAAGTGCACGACAGTCTCGGTGCATCGGACCAGCAATGATCGTTGTAATTAAGCTTTGTGTGCAAAGCCATATAAATTAAAGCGAAATCTATTGTAACCTGCATATTTCGCAAGATTTTTGCCGACCTCAAGTATGTAATCTCTCCAACTAAGTGTTGTGTTAATGCTCATGCCAAAAAAAATTGCCATTAATAAAAAAATAATAATTTTTCGGGGGTTCGCTGAAGTGACATCAGTTAGCGTTGAGTTTTGAGTTTTTCATGCACTAAATTCCACTTTATTGTTTTTACCCAGCTTGACATATCTATGATGTCTTCCAATTTTTCGGTCAAGAAGGCGGGGTCGTGAGTCTTGGAACGAATATGAGAAGTTGATTTGTCATCAACGAAGAAGTTGATTAGAATAGACGTTTCTTTCATGAGAAGAGTTTCGGGGACAGAACAGAGCCTTAGGGGACATGACAATTAATTTGGTGGATATCAAACTTGAGACCAGTTCAATGCATATAAGAGGAGATTAATGGGTAAACCATAGGTACGCTCGATACATATCAACTCTCAAAAAATTCAAGAACACACACAATCGAAATTTGACTCACTTGATGGAGCATCTTTTCCTACATCTCGCCAATAACACTAGTTGTTAGTCCAAGATTTCAATTGGCGCTTGATACGAAGTTTGATGTAGCCGCAAGTTGTTCGTCCAGTCAGCGCATTCACCGACCCATAATGAGCAATAAATTGTCCACTGAAATCAGTTTTGAATTGGTTGAACGATTCGCGGGCTACATCGTTTCACGTAGCGAGCGCCGTCTTGCTCGAACCACATGTCGAATCTAGGTTCAGGCAATGCGTCCATCGAAATCTTTGAAATCATTTAGCGACAGCGGGTGGCACGGGCGGAAGTTATCTTAGCTATCTTACTGAGCTTGCTTATTCATCTTTCTTTCATCGTATCAAATAGACCAGTTGTGCTGCAAAATGCAAATGCATGCAAAATAATTTGTAAACGCTTTTCCGATGTAAGCCTTTCCACGATGAAATGGCCATCGGAGCAATTGACTCTGATACATATCACCATCCCCACGAGAGCAGTAAAGCATCTTCTTTCTTTCCTAATGGCGCTACAGGCCGCGGTATAAATGGTCATCAGTCAATTAGCCTGTCCAGCAGGTTTAAAGCCAGCTGCCTCCAATTTCGTACAACAAATTTGGTTGAGATCCTTCTCTTCTCCTGTGCGCCATCGTTTTCGTGGGCGTCCTCCGTTGCGTTATCCCACTGGTTCACATACTTAGGCTTTCCCTCAAACATACAACGCTGGTGTCACCCGGTCGAAGCAAATGATGTAAGCCTCCAGACTCTCCGCACTAAAAGTGCTCCACTTCAATCGAGTTCACTAAAAATGCACTTATGTTCTTACTTAGCCTCAAACGATTTGCCCATAAGTTTGCCCTCACTGTTGCGCCACTCCACGGCATAATTCAAAGCAAATCCATTTCAGAAATATTCACTAATCTGGTTAATTAAAAAGTTGACAATACTTTCAATTTGTTCTTCATCAAGCCCCCACCACGCCCACAGGGCACGCCAACCCGTTGGCTCGATTCATCCCTCAAACGCAGGCTTATTTTCCCATAACTCAGTCCTTTGTGCCTGACAAGTGCTCAAACTTCCAAAAAGTTGCTCTCGAAATTGGGTAATGTTCCAAAAAAGTACTCAAAAAAATACTAAAGACTAAACGAAACACGTTCGCTCGGAGCCAGCACACACACACACATTGCTCGGCTTGTGCTGGGGGAGGAGGTACAACAACTTGAGGTGTGCCCAAGGACGACGCGAACACACCACCCACACCCACACCAGCTGTGCAGCGAGCACGAACTGTGTGTGTTCCACAGGCAGGCACAGCCTCGTCGCCGTGGCCCTCGCCCACAGTGTTTTGAGAATTAAAAACTTTGCCGAACGCGGCGTTTTCACAGGAAGTTCTCATTTTCCCCTCGAATTGTCTTCCATCTTGTGTCGTGTGTTTTTGTTCGTGTCACCCGGCATTGTTGTCACTCCTGCCGCCGTGGCAGGGTGTATGTCTGTCAGCGGAATTCAGTGATTCAAATGGATTCGTCTAGGCGCTTCAAGTGTCTTGTGGCCCGATTTGTTGCTTGTCATTAAGGTGTTCATCACGTAGGCGAAATAGAACGTGCGTTCTGTCGGAGACTGTGAGAATTTCGCCGGGAAACAGAATCGAAAAGAAGAAGAAATTTCAGCGAAAATACCGCATCTCCATGGTGAGCGTAATGCCAAGGTAAGCGAATGCGAATGGGGACGACAATCGGTCGCCAGCTATTCCCCGGGGCAGCGTTACGATGCGGTCTGGACAGAGCGACACCTGGAGCAGTCCTTCAGCTGTATTTAATTAAAGCCAGCCAAAGTTGAGGGATTATCACTTTGGGGCAAGTTTTTCCCTTCGAAGGTCCTAGTTTTAATTAACGCGCCAAATGGGGAATGGTTTGCCAGTTGATTAGGCTTACAACCGTGGCCAGGCGACGAGCGTTGTCAAAGGGACGCACGAACAGCCTGGGATTTTAATTGAAGCAACTTTTGGTGCGTTGCGGTGCGGAGCGGTGGCGATGGAGACGGTGGCCAATGATACAGCACTAATGTGCAATTAGGGTCTGATTGTGTCTAACACCTTCGGCTGGGGGTGGTGGGATAATTTATTTTCGCCTGCGATTGGCATGCCTTTAACGCGCTGTTAATCACTCGCATTCCGGGGTGGCTGCTTCAGGCGAAGAACAGAAACAGACAGCATTACAGACGTGGAGCTCCTGTCCCCCTCGGCGGCCATAGTCTAGCCACAAGTCGCCCCAAACAGTGCATCTAGATTACACGGCGAACATGGGAATTTCTCGATGTACCCACAATCTACGTGCAGTGTCTGCCGATCAGCCGCGCACATGTGTGTGCTCCTAAAATTGATTTATTTCATGCATTTAGTCCACCCATCTGGTCGCTGTGCGATGGCGATAAGTCGAGTAAAAATGCACGCTTAACATTTATAAGCGGTTCGTTGACACAGTTACATACCCCCGCGATGTAATTCCACTTACATGCTTTGCATTTAAGCAGCAATTCTGGATTTATCGCATCTCGACCATCGTCGCCATCAGTGCCGTGATTGTATTCATCGTGCACTTTCCCTTTTTATGATCGGCACTAAAATATTTACGCATCAGCAATGGGGAAGATCAATACGGTTCCGAGTTAACACGAATTCTGCGTCTTGAATTCGGATGATAAAACAGAAGGAAAAAAAAAAACGGTGACAATGGGAAGATTTCTTGTTAAAGAGCTTACGCTCCACGAATGACTAATGCATACCTTTGAGGTGACACAGTTCGCTGCGGCGGCGGGCACCAATAGATGATTTGACAAGAACCATTTGCATAAGCCTCCCTCTGTTGCCACTGTGCTGAGGAGTTGTTTGAATAACAGAGGAACAAGCGTCTCCATTCGTGTTGAATCGTCAACGGAGGGTATGCTGGAAAGCCAATGTGCTTCTTGATGCATCACAAATGTGTGTACGCTTGGTTGTTTGCAACGTTTTAACAGCTTCCTTCCTGTGTGCACACAAGTATCGACCTAGTAGCCCCATTTCCGGTAGCTCCCTAATTGGTGGCCAAGTTTTATTAGACCTGGTGGAATTAAGCGCATAGAAATTACGGACACATGGACATGCAATAGTGTCCGCTATTCAGTAGCTTTGGTTGGTTGGCCAGAGGTGTACAAATTGAAAATAATTGGTCTCATCACCGACCCTTGGGGGACATCGGTGATATTTTCCACTAATTGGTTGACGGCGCTGTTTATTTGGAATACTCTGCGGATTCGACAAACTAGCATTCACTTCACTAACTTCATGGGAATCTCGAGCGTATGTTAGACATTTGATCCAGACTACTAGGCAGACACTTAATCTTTTTAGTAAATAGAATCCCCATCGCGCAAGTAGTGTGCTCCAAGTAGCGCGTGAATATTTCCGTACTCAGGTCTGTATCCTGTGTATACCAAAATGCAGCGTTCTTCACTTAAAACCTTAATTCTAAACATATCAGTTGGGTGTGCCGCTTATAGCATACAATGTCCACTTCACATGGTGTCGCTCATATTCCTGTGTCTACGTTGGTCATTTTGAGATGGGGTGATAGTGTTGTAGACGGTGGCCCGTGGCGTTGTGGGTACGTGCGTCGACCCCAACCTCGACGTCGTAGGTTCGATTCCAGCTCTGAGCGACAGAAATAATTTTCACGGCCCCACCTCTTTCGAGTCACTGGCAATGCTCAAAGAGTATTCCCTGTCTAGAAGAAGCTTCTCAAACTTGGCCTATCGGAGTCGGCGTAAAACTGTAGGTCTCTTCCACTCGTGAGAGAACAATAGCACGCACAACACGAGTGGTTGCTGAGAAGCTAGACCCAGGCCCTCTATGGGCTGTAGCGCCACCCATATTATTATTATATTGATAGTGTTGTAGCCGATTTAGCCTACGAGTGGACTGTTACTCTAGTACAAGGGACAGAAGGGAATACGCTCTAAACACCGAAGTGCGATCACAATCCTTCCCTGTAAAGCAGCAACATGAAACGCTCACTGCCTGCGAGGGCTATGGTTTTTGATGAGCTTGCTATTCGTTGCGCAACACGTCACCGTTGCATCTTCTGATGCATGTAACCCATTATACACAGAATACAAGTTAATATCTTCAGTTGCTGTCAAAGTTGGGTGACGTCACTCGACTACCATTTTCTGTGGGCGAGGACTTTTTCTCATACAGTGGACACAAATTGTGACAACAAACTGACTTTTTAAGGTGCTTGCCGAGATGTCGTTCTTTAAAATTCCAAATTCTGGAGTATATCGTACATCTCAAAAAAAAAGTCGTTATTATTACCCGGCTCATAGTGGAATTGGAACACTTTGACCGTACTTGTGAAGGTAGGTGATTCCAGAGATGGACAGCCTGAATGAAGAAGTTCATACGGGACATTAAACAAGTATGAATGGAGGGCCTTAAGGTAATGTTACGACTCGACCGACAGAAAGTGATCTTTTCAAAAAGATAGTTTGGTTGTTTCTTGTGAATAATTTTTGAAGAGTAAGATCTGTAGCTTAATAATGCTTCTAATTCGCATCCTAGGAGAATACGACGTTTTTTCATGTTTGTTTTTTGTAGTCCCGCTTGTATTTTATTCCGCTGATGATCACGTTGTTAGAGACAAGCGGGGTCAAAATCGTGGTTAGAGTCGATCTGCTGTAGTTGTTAACACTCCTAATCACATCCAGACTGATGAACTAAGACGATTCGAGAACCGACTTGATAACCGCATGTACGAGTGTCTCCGTTTTAATTTGCGTGCATTTTAAAAGAAACCAAAAAACTCAAAAATATTTTCCGGCGCGGTTTACTTACTTACATATCAGGCCGAAGACCCATGAAGGGTCCCAGCTACCTTTTATCGATGATGGTTCTGGGCGCACTGCTTCCAGTCATCAAGGCCCTGTCTTACATTCGCGATGATTTGGTCTCTATACCGGAGCTTCGGTCTTCCTCTCCTTCTCGGCCTTCAGACTCGTATTCGAAGACCCTCTTTGCTGGAGCGTTTGGGCTATGCTCTCAAGATTCAGTGCCCTTTTTCGGCTTCCTACGGATTATCAAGCATTTGTGGAGGACCTGACCTCAAGCAGGCACTAAAGCTCTACTTGGAATTCGTTTCAATTTGCAGTGCCGAACTTTGACTCACTGGGGGCTGGTAACAGACCTACGGCTATGGTGGTAATGGATGACTAAGGACGTCTCCATACAACGTTTTAAACGGCCTTTCAACTTATTGATTCAAATATGTCGATGCACGCCGACTTCTTAGCCGATGTCAGCTTCAATCAGGCAAGCAGCTTCAGATAAAGCGGTAAGAACTACTCGTTCGGGACGACCAAGCAAACGTCATGTGCGCTTCACTAGAGACGATCGTTTTGGGGTGATTGAACAACTTCGAATCTCATTTGCAGACAGAGTCACAACAAGGGTCTCCACGTTTTACTATGCAGTTCTTGACCCGATACCAGTCAGTTGGCGAACACTCCCTTTTCGCTCATCGTCGCTTTTATTAAGCTTGAATCTCGCCATCATCTAAGTTTAAAAATAGTAGGCATCGTTAGGGTTGCCTGCTAAATGCATGGGCATAGGCTTCAGTCAGGCGAGAAGTTTGAAGTTGACCTGAAGGCGGCGTCTGTTGCTTTTTATTCTATTTTTAGTCCAAAAAGCAAACAAGTAGTCCGCCTTTGTGATCTAGTGGGTGGACTTCTATTCCGACACCTATCAAGGTTAGCTCATGGCGCTGCCAATCTCGGATCACTGCCAAATGCATTCTGAAAGTGTTGTCCTGCCGAGTCGGCATACTGCTGTAGGTCCTCTAAACAATAATCCGCACAACTTACTTACTTACTAATCAGGCAGACGAACCATGAAGGGTCTGAGCCTGAGCAATTGCTGCTTTCCATCGGTGACGGTCCTGGGCACGCTGCTTCCAGTCATCAAGGCCAAGCTGTCTTACATCCGCGATGACTTGGACTTTGTTTGTACCGGAGGTTCGGTCTTCCTCTCCTACTCGAACCAGGAGGCTCGGATTCGAAGACCCTCTTTCCTGGAGCGTTGTTGTCCATTCGCTCGATGTGGCCGAGCCAGTGTAGTCGATGGATTTTTACCTTCCAAACTACATCCACATCCTTGTACAGTCCGTAGAGTTCGCGGTTGTGTCTTCTCCTCCATTCGCCTTCCTCGCAGACAGGACCATAAATCCGACGTAGAATTCTCCTTTCGAAGGCACCAAGAAACAGCTCTGCAGTCTTGCTTAATATCCAGCCTTCGGCTCTATAAAGTAGGACTGGCAGAATGTAGAGCATGACTTTGGTCCTTCGAGTCAGGAGTTTCGAGCCCAGTTGTTTTGACAGACCGAAGTAGCATCGGTTGCCAAGGGCGATTCTACGTCGGATCTCCACTACGATGTCATTCGTTCAGTTAGCGTTTGCCCCGAGGTAGACAAACTCCTTTACTACCTCGAAATTGTAGCTGTCGATTGTGACGTTTTGGCCTAGGTGGTGTGCGGCGGATCGTTTTTTGCTCGCAGCATATATTTTGTCTTGTCCTCGCTGACCTTAAGACCAGCTCGTTTCGCCTGTTCTTCAATCCGAGTGATTATTCTAGGAACTGGGCCCCCACTCAAACTCGTGTTCGATAGTACTACCTATATTTTTTCGTATGATTAAACTAGTCCTTAACCACGAATTGATTAGCAGTGCCATCGCACATGTATAAGTGGCTCCTCCAGCAATTAAGCGGTAATTTGTAATAACCCCGCTCAAGGCAATTGTCAATATCCCACTCTGCGGCGAACTGGCACGAGGACTAAGTAAGTGGGAACTGTCCTCGATATTCCCAATTAAGAGCCATTACGTCGCCGAGATGAAAACTTACACAAAACTTTCGTTCTCATGTAAAAATCAATGCGAGTGGAAGTTACTCCAGGATAATTATGACGTCTCCACGAAGAGCACAGACTATTCATTAAAAGTCCGTGGAAACTTCCTCCGCTGGTAATTAAATCTCTTTAAAATCTCTCGAACTGTACTCAAAGTCTGCAGAGACTTACTTACGCGGCGATGAAGAGCAGCCGAACAAAAAAAAATTCCACAATATCCGAACTGACGATTCAATTGAAATTCCCCGCACTCATCTGGTCGCGCTGATAAAGTTTCTTTGGCCCAACAATGGCATTCGGGCGGATTCGATGCCGCGGATGGGGCGCGACTTCACTGAAAACGTGTCGAATTTTCTCGGATTTTTTCTTCGCTCTTTTTTAAAGCGATTATTTCATTTCAAGTCAATTAGAAATGCCCACATCATTCGTACTGCATAATAATTTAATTACCTACCTACGACCGATCAGATACGAGTATTGCGTCACACGCAACAGATAAAAAGTGAAAAAACGACGTTAATTCTCGTTAACTCACGCACGGGCATGTGAAACGCCCGCCGCGGCCGGAGAGATGCCAAGACTTTCTCATTTCATTAAGTGTTCCGCATCTGATGTCTACGCACACATTTGTTGTGCCTTTGTAATCCGGGCCCTGTATCTCGCTCGCTATCTGCGTATCTGCGCGCATACATCGGCATCTGTGTCTGTATCTCATTCATTAATTCAGTGTCAATGCAAACGGAAATCACTTAGAATTCGACGTTTCGTTGTGTTACGTAAAGAAGAGCACACACAAAATTCGAGACAAACAATCTAAAGTCGAACGCTAAGAGGGACAAATCGCTGCGCGTCCACCGAGCGAACGATGGGAGATGAGACAGCGGGCAGCCGAGGCCCAGCGACGACGACGTCGATGAACGACGATGGAAGAGAAAGAGAAAGTGCTGTCACCAGGTGATCTGCATTTTTTCGTCGGTGTCATCGATTCGGTTTAAGGTGCGAAAGTAAAACTTCCCGAATTCCACAAGAAGAAAACAACCAGCCAGCCAGCCAGCCAAGCTGCCAGCACCGGGGGCCCCGAATCTGAACAAGCCGTATTAGTGTTTCCAATCACGCAATGCGTCACTTAGGCACTTTTCCCTCGGAGAAGACAAGAAAAACGTGTCAACAAACCTTGTGCGGTGACCACACGGGCGGCCATGGGGCGGGCGGTGATTTAACTGTTCACTGGTGGTTGATTGGCGCTGCTGGTCACCCGGCCGGGAATACCCTTGAGTGGCCGCATTTCGGAAGGAAAGAGCCGTCAGAAGGACCAGTGGTTGGTGCTGGTGGGAACCTTTTCGAAACTCTTTCGAGCACGAGTGTCCGATGGGATATTTATAGTCCGTGGGTAAGTGAATCCGCACAGTGAAGGGTCGGAAATATGATCGAACATTGAGTGGAGGAATGTGCCTTTTGGAAGTTGGAGTGGACAAATGTGTGTTTTGCTGGTCGGCTGCAGGGGTTGTTGTGCATGTCAGTTCGAGGAATAGGTGGACCTTAGCATAGTTATATGTTCCTGCGGCTAAGCCGTGTGGTGTCTTTATGAAAGAATGCCCATCTGGTGAAAAAGAGCCTAAGATGGACTAGGTGAGAGTCATTATTCATCAGATTTTGATTCACATCGCACTGTTGAAACACACAAAGAGGTTTGCAATTTTTTATGTAAGCTCAACCCCCAGCGACGTTCTATGTTAGGACATTTCCAAAATTGACGTTTTTTGGAGTTTCATTCGGGACAAGCTTAGTTTTGATGGTTTTGAAACTTTATGGTACAAATACACATGTCTGCCAGAGTCTGGAGTATGAATTATAGTCCAGAAGAACTTCCATTAATATAATAGCGATTAAAGAGGCGTTGTCATGGCTCGAAAACAACGTGATGTCAAAAAGGAATATCACCACCTGTTCCGATAGTCAGGCCGCTATAAAATCCCTGGACAGTGTCATGTTCTGCTGAAAAACATCACTTAATTGTAGGCTGTCTCTTAACGAGATGGCTGAGCATTTTAACATTCACCTCATATGGGTGCCGGGACACTGTGACATACCAGGAAACTGCAGGTGTGGTACAACCTCATCCCTATCAATAGCAGGGGTACCACCTTCCATGCCGATCGCTACAGCATACCATCTTCTTAAGATCTACACAACTAAAACCACTCATGACATATGGCTAGAAGGCACCAACTGTCTTAAAACAAAAGAAATCTGGCCATCACTTAGCCTAATAAGGTCACTCAGTCTACTTGGACTCAGCAAGCCCTTATTAAGGACCCTCATTGAAGTCATAACCGGGTACTGTGCAATTGGCACTCATGCTCGCAGGATGAGTGCCCCATACAATGATTTTTGCAGAAGCTGCATGGATGAAGAGGAGAAAGAAAATACTCATCACCTTCTCTGCTCCTGCAGTGCTCTTGCCAGTCGTAGGTTCCTGCACCTAGAAGCCTACTACTTCAGCGGCCGTAACGAGCCAAAAAGTGCCAGCATTGGCCAGCTAAATCGCTTCATTAGAAGGAACCAACTGGTTCCAGTGTTAGAAGAAGTTAATCCTCGTGGTATCACAATGGACCTACCCTTAGCTGTCAGCCACTATAATCTAACCTAACCTAACCATACATCTAACCATCACTTGCCGTAAACAAAAATTCGAGTTATGAAGTAATAAAAAAACCATGACAGTTTTTTGGAGTGGCGCCTCTAGTTAATTTTTCTCTAGTCTCATTATAGTTACGCATACAGTATTTTAGAAGTTCGACTATTCCTACATTCGCAACTTCTTTAGATACAAAGCATTATTGTATTAAATAAACATTCAAATCTTGAAAGCAATCACATGAATAAGTTACAGACCTAGCTAGTTTTTCAATCTCTTTACTTGGCACAAACCTTTACCCCCTTGAGTAACGAAGGAAAACGAATTTATGAGACGTTAGGACAAATAGTCTGAAGTCAGAAAAATGCTTCTTTGTTTTATTGAAGTCTGTGCAACCTTCTTCTGACGTAGGACCTTATAGCCCAACGGCAATTGTGGTTACCCATGCTATGAATCTTACATAGAAGGATGATATGGTCGACTTTGTGGAAAGAATTCGTTATTTCAACGTGTAGATGAAGTAGGCAAAATCTAAAAGGGCAGCTTCATTAGAATAGCCTTTCCTAATTAAAAGCTGAACAGGACTATCTTGATATATTTTAGAAATAAACTAGAATTACTGGCAGTAATTAGATTGGTTTGTGGTAAGATATGAAAAACACGATTGACTGATGTAGAAGCTATACTGAGAAGCTAGGTCCTGGCCCTCTATAAAAATATTGGAAACAACATTGACATCAAAAATGTCGAAAAGGTATTTAATTGTGACACATAGCACAGAAACTCAGGCAATGGCGTGTGGTATAAAAAAGAGGGAAGAAACAGACGGTTCATAGTAATAAAAAGCGATTCCAAGAGCAGATGCAATGATGTCGAATTCTTAAAAGGTTCTGTGTAGAATATTGGCATCCGCTATATAAAAAAAAGAAAACAGCAGCACTTTCCACAAAAAAACATAAAGAATCCGAAAAAGTTCGGCAAAAAAATAAAAAAAATCACTATAGACTGGTAACGAGCCAAATCAGTTTCCAGTACGATGGAAGCTGGAAATTTTAATTCACTTTCGCAGTTTGGAATGATGAATGAACCACAAACACAAATGAACATTTTTTTTAAAGTGTTGCTCGCCACTGTCTCGCAGAGGATCTCTAAATCGAAAAGTGGTAAATATACTTTGACTTGACTTTATTTGTTCAGACATTGATATGTTTCGCTTTCAAGTGCCTTCAAGTTTTTTCCTATTTCCTACACTTGCTTACGAATGCACATTAGTTATCCGAGGTCTATCAAGAGTGGTTTGTATTTTTAGATTTGAAGACAGATCGTTCCGCAAAAATAACTTGAGCACTATAAAGTCAGTTTCACCGACTACAGTCATTGCAACAGTTCACCGACTAATGTTCTCATTTGGTATTGTGTGGTTAGTCAAATTTCGTTGTCGATTACGCACTCAAGATGCGATACCTTGCCTTGTGTGCTAGCGGTATCAACATATTACAGGAATCCTAAAATTCACCTAGAAGGGCGTGTAAATAAAAATAACTTAAAATAAAATCAAACGAGCAACAGTTTGTGTAAGTATCAAAATGGCTTTAAACCAACAACTCCGTATGTTTCCATTGATTCCACTTAATATTTGAAAGCTTTTTCAAAGGAGACCTACACCCGTACTGATGCAAACCAATGCCATTTCAAATGCTATCAATTTGGATTCCATCGGCATCCCTCGCCTTTTGTGCAGGTACACAGAGTAACAAATGAAGTATCAACATCCACCGACGACAACGAATCCTGTGAAGCCTGCTACCTCGAAATTACGAAAGGTCTTCAATCAACGTAGCAAATATGACCATAATGAGAACATGGAAAATGCATTAAAAATACCCATTTGTTACTATTAGCAAGTTACATCAAAGATCGATTATTTTATTCAAGCATGTTGACAAATGCCCTTAAATACATATCGGAAATACTAGAGTACTTCAAGGAAGTAAGCTGGGGTTTTCTTCCCTTGTATTCTTTATGCAGTAGACATCCCAAGTCGCGAGCCACACAGGTGGACCAGTAGAGGTGCAGTAAAGTGGGAGGGTTTTGATTACCGTGATTCTCATTATAGCCATTACAACCTTGAGAGGCGACCGCTGATGCCCATGACATGATGCTCCTAGCCTCCAGAACTTGCATTAGCAACCTATCTACAACAATGTACTATGTGCTATGTGATGGTAAAGATAAAACAAATAAAGCCATCACCTATACCCGTCCCAACTCATGTGGGAGAGTTAAGACATGGCATCAAAGTTCCACGCCGTCAAGCATTACTTCTGCAGAAGATCCAACAGATTATATGTATGCCTTCGATTTCAACTTTCGACCTCTATGACTAACGCGCCAAGACAATGGACATAATTCTCTGGTCTAAGTGAGCCATAGTCTACAGATTTATTAACTACATGGGAAGCAAGCACATCTCTCGAATGGTAATTGTACATTTGCATACAATATAATGAACGTCGCAGCTTGCTAGTGACGGTGTTGGCTGGGCAAATGAACATTCGGACTCCAAGCAATGACTAGACAGACGCCAACAGCCGAAGTGCATCATGGCAGAGGGCTGAACACCATTTGTTGCGAATCCTAGTCACGAGTGATGGAAGGAGCAATACTGAGCTTCCCTGTAGGATTGGTTAATCTGGATAAGTATTGAAACAGCTTGGCAGATCTGTAATCAGAGGGGCCGAGGTGGGTGTCAAAGCCAAGTTGGGGTTTTCAGCTCAGTATTTTTTCCAACTCTCGCCTATGGTCATAAAATTTGGTCGTTTGATCAAGAGTACAAGCGGCCGACATTAGCGTGCTGTGGTGAGAGTTACTCGCTGGGAGGGTGAGAAAAAAACGCGACGAACTCAATGTTGAGCAGCTACTCCTCCGAACAGAAAGAGCTTCGATGGGTCGGAGAGTGATGGGCGCATTCGAATGATATCTCGAGTGATAATCGATTATTACAACATCTCGAGAACATCTCGATTATCAAGCAATCATTCGAATAACTACAAATCTCTCGAGTGACTACTAATCTCTCGAGTGACTACTAACCACTAGCATGGCTTCTAACTACTAACACAAGAGAACTCGATTAATGTATCAACATCAACGCGAGAACGAGTAACAAAAAATTCTTGTCCAGAGCTTCTGATCAGGAACATGAGGAGAATGAAAGAAAATGTTATAAATGATGCTCATTCTATGTTCCTGATGAGTATTTATCGACGAGAACTATTTCTTACTTGTTCTTGCGCTGAAGTAAGACATTTATCGAGTTATCTTGTGTTAGTAGTTTGTGATTAGTTAGTAGTCACTCGAGTGATCATTCGATTATTAAAATATCTCGATTACTAAAGTCTCGATTCTTAAAATCATTCGATTATGCCCATCACTAGTTCGGACATGTTCCACGAATCTTCCCATTCTCACGTCTTCTGAGGCTTATATGCGACCCCATCAGGAAGGCGTCCCATTGGAAGACCCAGGACGAGGCAGACCAAGTCCAGAAACTCGCTTGGTTGTACCTGAGCATAAATCATGACGACTTATAGTCGATGGCGGTAGATCTAGTGGTCTGGACATCTCTAGTGCGTACTTAACATGGCATGGATCACGTGGATTGGAAAATGATGGTTATCATCATCACCAAGAGCCTTCTAAGCTCAACTCTCCCCGAGGCAGACGTTTCTGAATAAACATCTGGAAAAGAAATTTGGGCATGACTCCCTTCTAAGTCAAAGACGCAATGGAACCTAAGACTGCCTCCAACCTGGACAAGCAGAGAGTTCTCCTCGGGACATGATGCGACCCAGGTACACCATCGAAGAGCCTTTGCTGAAGAGAGCATGCTGTTCCGTTGTGAATACCTTCTGGCTCTAACCGAATGGGGGCCTATTTTGCAGGCAAAAAGTGTCCAAGACCGGCTACAGTCAGTCATAACCTGTAATCTGCCAAAACTGACTTGTGGTAAGCGATTAGGTGAGAAGATGTGTTAAAAATCCCATCCCGAGACGCATTTCCCACGAGTGATTGTTTCATCGTGTACACATTTAACTCACAGCCTCGAGCAGAGTGAAAAGATCCCACACTTGAGAGGTTTCGCTCTTCTGACTGCCGAACGTGCAAGCCTTAGGTACACCTTTCTATGTTCATTCATGAAATTTCCTCCACCACGCGTCACGACCCACGAGCCATGGCCAATCTCAGTTAGATCACTCTTCTGCAAAACACTGTCACGCCGCAGTCACCATAAAACTCACCGAAAGTCAACCATCCCAACAGCAACTCAGTGACGACTTAGAAGACATTAATTCACACCAATTAGTTTTCACCCCCCATTAGCTGGCGTCCAATTCATCATGCCCTCACTGTTGACTGTACGCACAACCGGCCGAGGCACATGGGCCACTTTCATCGTCATCCGAACATTGACTGTGTGCCGCCGCCTCTGGCACGGTCATCGCGGCGCACGTCGTGTACAAGTATTCCGGTGGTCAGTGGTCGATGGTCGGTGGCCAGCATACCCGTGGTCAGCAGCGGTGGCGGCGCCGAAAAGAGGTGGGTGACTCGGCAGGTGGTGAAGCAGTGAAAAGAAAGAAGACGCAAAGGCCGAAGAATGAAGAAGGAGAGAAGAAAAAAAAGTAGAAATCGTCAACCTTAATGGGGCTCCCCGCACAAATTGGCGTGAACAGCTAGCCGCCGAGCACGGGCGTGCATGGGTATGCGTATGTATCTCAAATTCGATGGCGAGAAAATGTTAAAAATGAAACTTTTCACGCAAATTAAATTCCAATCACATCAGCCAATTTGGCCCGAACCTTCCAGGCGCTGTGCTTAGACTCGTCGCATGGTCGACCATGGCTTGAGGGGTGGGGGGAAGGGTGTGGGGCACTTAGGAGGGGAGGCCGTCACATCGACGGCCTGGAATATTCAATTATGCGCCCACAGATACACAGACCAGACCCCTCGCAGTCGAAAGTGTAACTCAGTTGGTTTCCGAATGCGACACTTTTAGGGCGCGGCGGTGGGAGGCGAAGCCAGGGGGCCTTCTTTGTTTCCGGTCGCCCGGACACGGCGGGAGTGTGGAACGAGATTCGTGTGCTCACAACTAAATTAGCCCAATTGTCCAAAAAGTGGTTGCACAAGTGTGTGCCGGTTCATTTAGGCCCCCAAACGATCCGGGGGCCATTTAACGTTTTTCAGACGTTCCATCGCGCGGAAAGACGTCCGGGCGGGCGGTGCTTTCGCTGAAGTGCGGTGGTACCCGAACGATGGCCGACTGCAGCCAGCAGCGTTGGCCGGGAAGGAAGCGTCGCCTCGCACCGCAGGTGTAGTGGTTGCTCAGATAAGCCGCGACTGCGAGGTGCGGCTTCGGGGGATTTCGTTCGCGAACGCATAAGGCCACACTTTCTAGGGTGATACTCTGATAATTGATGGAAGACGGTTTTGAATGCAAAGCCGTTACTGCGAGCTGCTGCCCGCTTTGTGTGTGCACGCCGAGTGTGTTTGCACGTTTTGCACGGCCAACAATGCGACAATGCTTGCTTTATTGGTTTTGCTTGTAAATCAGTGGCGAGTGCAATGAATGCGGCATGTGTTATGTGAGTGTCGAACGGACATTCAGTTTAATTGAGCCTTGCGGTGGTTATTGTTATCCTTTGTCACGTCTTGGTGAAGGAGGGAGGGAATGGCCAAGGCGAAGACCTCAGATGTGAGGGAGTGGAGATTGCTTGAATGGGATGAACATGTTAACCGTGATGGAGGAGAACAAAAAGAGCAAGAGCGTGAAGCGTATTCATCATCAGCGATGGCTCGACGGTCACGATCAAGTGGATTGGATTCGGTTCTGTCGAATACTCGTGATGTTGTCATTACGGTCCTAGTTGGGAGTGTTGCAGCTGAAGACGTTGACCCTGCCGCTTAGAGGGTCTTGGCTTGGATGAAGAGTGCGTAGATGGTCAGTAGTCAGTCGAGTATTTGCAGGTCGAGTAAGGGAGTCACATCAAAGCTCACGGGCTCTAAGCTGGGGGCAGTAAGAATTATTTTTCATGTCGTTCATTTCCAATGCAAGCAATTGCTAGTTACTTCGATGTACTAATAATAATATAATATGGGTGGCGCTACAGCCCGCAGGGGGCCAGGGCCTAGCTTCTCAGCAACCACTAGTGTTGTGCGTGTTATTGTCCTCTCGCGAGTGGAAGAGACCTACAGAAAACATCACCCCCGGCGTGTGGAGGTTATAGGTAGATTTCCGCTGTGGAAGTTGCAAGATGAGCTGTGGAATCCTTCAAAAATGCCCTACTCACCACCGCCAACTTTTTTCCATCCCAGAGTCGCAGAGTCAATTGACACATGCACATGACATCACCATCGACTCCGAACGGCCAAGTTTGAGGAGCCTTTTCTAGACAAAAATACTCTCTGAGCATTGTCAGTGACTCGAAAAAGGTGGAGCCTTGAAAATTATTCTCTTGTGTCGTCCAGACCATGGATCGAACCTACGATATCGACGACGCATATACCCACAACGCCACGGGGCACCACAGTTACATCGATGTGCACACTCCAAATTCATGGATGCCATTATTTCTTCGTGACAGGCGTTCACTTAGAATAGGTTCTCCGTCCAAGTTCCCGTCCTTGCCACACACTCTCCAAGCAACCACTTCCTTTAAGAGGCCTAACAGCAATCTGCCATCGCAGTCGATAGTAAAGTGACTGTTAAGGTCCCCGATACAACCAACCGAGTTTAATTCACAAATGGTAGAGAAGCTGAGGGAGCTTGAGAGTCAGCGTCACTTACATTACAACAATGTGAACGGAAAGGAACTTTGAGTTGAATGTGGTGACCGTGTGTGTCAAGCAGTCCGGGTATTCTCGGTACTGGAACTCACACAGTTCTTCAAGGTCCTCGATTACTATGAACGTAGTCTTATGTCGGTTTTGTCATGATGATGGACGTCCAGGACAGCGTCACACGAAATGAAAGGCAGGACAATTTCGTTTAGACAGCTTTGAAATTGCAAGAGCATATGCATTGCGAATGTACCTAACCTATTTCCCCCTTAGGGCACGGGGTAAGAACATACGACATGTCGAGGTAGAGCCTTTGGTTTAGGATACGTCACTACGCCAGTGCTCGTTATAAGCACATAGACAATGGTAATTTGTTAGTCATAGATTGACGGACATGGAATGAAACATAACAAAGTCGTGGTTGATATGGCATCCTAATGCCAGCACCTATTCGTCTGGGAAAACTTGAGAAGAGGCTATAGCTGATCATGATGGCACCTAAGACCTGCACTTCTGTAAGTCTTATCGTTCAAGGTTGGGCGGGTCGCAGTGACTGTAGTTCATAAAAAGACTTACTAAAGTCGCCTGAAGCAGTGGAGATCATAGCAGCATGTCTGCGAGCTTATCCCCAGAAATGAGGGATGGCGAGTGCGACTTTGTAACGCGAATGGTGTGTAAGTGATTAAAATCTTTGTAAGCTGTACCACAACCAGTTGCTGTGATTCAACGAGCAAGACAGCGCTTGTGTCAACTTCACACTTCTCCAAGGTTTGGGGGGTGTCCGTAAAAATATATTCAATTGCTACTTGATCCAGGATACTCGCGCATAAGTAAAAAGGCTTCCCTATATTTATCCTCGTTGGTTCAACATCACTCGAATCGAATCATTATCTTGTATTAAATCCATCGACCTGGTCAAACGAGTTCGAATATCTCGTCTCAGACGGCTTTGTTACGTCGAGCGAATGGACACCAATCCTCCGGCCCGGAAAGTCTTCGACTCCGACCCGAGGGACAACGCGCTATGGGAAGACCACGCCTACGAAGCAGCTAGAAGGGGACCTGAATAAGTTGAACGTGCGTGGCTGGAAGCAACTAGCACAAGACCGCGTTAGATGGAGAGGCATGTTGACTGACGCCAAGTCCACCCCGGACTGGAGCGCTAGCCAAAGAAGAAGATGTAATACATTGTGATTCTTGCTAGCTCGTCCAATTGCAACTAGTTTTATCAAATTTGACTTTTGCTAGCATATGGACAGAAGTGGATTTATTGGCATTGGCGTATGCGTGGCCTGCTCTACGTAAACTGTACTAACAACATCAGTACCGAGATCAAGTGCTTCGCATTCCTTTGTCTCAAGAGGCAATTAAGTCATTGTTACGCAGGGAGTGGGTTATTCACAGTCAAAATTATTTCCACTTCATCATGATGTCAAGACGTTAAAGTTTTTCGCTGCCATTTGTTTCAACATTTATCCGCAGTTTTTCCATCTAGCATTACTGAGTTCTATCGCCACCAAGAAGCCATTCCTACTGGTATGGTCTGTTTCTTACTTACCTTATCATGGTGAAGACCGCGCCAAGACAAGGCTGCGATAATTTAGTCCTTATAGCTGAAAATATTTCTTCGTCTCCATTTGGCTCGGCTTCAAAAGAGTCCATGAGCTCGAAGTTGTCGACCTGAATTTTTTTTCCGGACTCCGCCCACATCCTTGTATAGCATACAAAGTTCCCAGTGATGAAGGTCTCTTCTATTTCATCGACGAAGAATTATTCGAACCAAGAATTTGTCCGCCCGTTTGACTGAAAGACTAGCAATATAAGCCGTTGGTAAGATCTTCTAGTTCTGGTTTATGATCGAGTTCACTGATGCCCTTCTTCATCTGTGTTTTTCATCATTAGGTTAGTTTAGGTATGTGGGTAGATGCATAAATCACTGCTCACATAGGTCCTCATGGACCCCATGCACTGCTGGGAATGCATTCTCTCAGTACCTAGAGGTGAAACAAGTGGTGTCTACATGGGGTAGGTGGATTCATCGACGCCTGGACAGCTTGCTAAGCAAATGCCGCTGCAGTTAGGTGTTGACACCAAATCATTAATTTTAAAAGGCACGTTTGATGACCGATCTTTGCTTGGATGCAAGGGTAGTTGAATGGAAGGCTTATCCTTAGTCAAATAAGTTCGTCCGTTTCATGGTTTTATGGAGCAGAGGTACAGTGGATGTCAGTCAGCAACTACAACGCAACTTGAAGATCTATTGTAAAGGATTGTTAGACCAATCCAAAAGATGTACTGTTTCTCTTTTGAAAGATAGGGTGTCTTTTTTGGAGGTCTCTCGGGAGTATATTCCTATGAAATTCAAAGGTTTGTGTTGTTAAGGTGGCATTTCAGCTCATACTCACAGTAAGGCCACTTTTACAAACGAAATATTGGACAGCGAGTCGGTTTCCCTTTTGTCATCCCAAGACGATTTACATATGCGATTCGACCGATTGCGATTTTTCGTCATTCATCATTATTTCGTTGCGAGCCAGAGTGGTTGTGGGCGAAATGTCAAAGCGACTGAGAAAATGCATGCTGAGGATTAATTTATGTACTCTCACAGAAAATAGAATTATCCAACATATACCCAATAAAAACAACCATCAAGAGCCATCCAAAATACTAGATCCTCAAGCACCCTTCCACCCTTTTACACACCTGCCCCATATCTTTCTCATATATGCGTATCATTCATCCGGTACCCATTACTGCGACAACATGAATGAAGCAATCGAAAAATAAGAAAAAGGTGACTAGAGAGAGAATTCTCAGAATCCCAGGATTTTTCATCTTTTTTCGGTGTACCCCTTTTACGGTTCACCAACATTGCCTACAATATGGAAATCCTTGCTGTGTAACATGGCCTAAGCAGTCATCAGTTCCTAGTCGACGGAGAGGATTTTCCGCTTGGATCGAGTAAAAGATTTGTTTCAAAAAAGTAGCTAGTGAAGTTTAGGAAATTTATGAGTCCTGATTACTGTTTCACAAGTGCATACCGAAAGGAAGCTTATGTTGATAATACGAATGTGAGACGTACGGATAGCTCCACAACGAACTAGGGAACTTATACCACACACCCATTGCAGCATTGTAATTTCCATGTCTGCCAGTCTGACCGCAATCTACGACAGTGGTCCCTCTCCTGCAGTTGACTGAAGAGGTCCATTGCATGGAAGGGTTGGAGTTAGTCCAAAAGATCTACTAATTCTTTTACGAAGGACTAGTTGTACCTGTAAACATATGGTATTAAGCCCTTTTTCAAAGAATTCTGAACAAAGTTGCCAAAGTCATCAGTGCTCTATCTCTTACCATTTAGGATTCTATAAAGGACAAACGAACAGACATTGATTTTTATTTACAGGGAACTGGAAAATACATTTTCTTGACCAGAGTACTCCCCGAGATGTAAATAAAATGTGCTCGGATATGTAATCTTCCAGGCAAAGCCGACTTTCCTTGTCTTGGCACAGGTTTGTTTTCTTAAAGTTGTTAATCAGGCCCCAGTGGTCAGTAAGAACGGTCGTTACTACTCAGTTGACTCACTCCATTGGTCACCTCTATTGGCGTCTATCAATGCAACCCTTGTGCTGTTATGCATTCGTAAGTGGGATTAAGGATATCACGGTACTGTTACGATAGGATCTAGTCCTTGAAGTACTGATAGAGCCTATGTAATAGTTTTGTGCATGTAGTTGCATGTAGTTTCAATTCATTTGTAAGTTCACATTGAGGAAGGAAACGAAAGAGTAGACCTACTAGCCAGAAAATTATCCGCATTACCATTCATGACGGCACGACCATTCCGCGGCATTCCCATCACTACCGCTAGGACCTATTCAAATTATTGTCTCGGGGACATGGGCAACCTAACCAACCAACCTCTGAACTAATGTGTATTTTACACGATGGGGAAGTTAGCTCCACGCGAAACCCCCAAACCTGGAGGACCGGGTACTGGTTTAAGTCCCTGGACAAGGAGCCGCTTGGTTCACCCCTAAGCGGTTGCAGTAGAGGCTATCCAGAGGTCGCCGCGTGGAGGTTGTATGTCAACTTGACCTATGCATTCACAAGGATCGTTGTTGGCATCTCACCAAGTTGAGGGCAATCAACAACTTTGCGCTGGATGCACAGGCCCATGCCTGACCAAGCTCACATTATATAAGACATTGATGATCCCTGTCCTGCTCTATGGCGCGGAAGCCTGGACCATCTCAAAAGCGGATGAAGACGCACTTGATCGCTTCGAAAGAAAGTTCTGCGTTGAAGGTTTATGGAGAAGACGTTTCAACCACGAACTGTACGGGCTGTACAGCGGGATGAGCCTAGTCAGGCGTCTACGAATTCAACGCACTGTAACAACACTGCACCAGCCCGAAGAGTCTTCGAATCCGAACCAGTGGGACAACCCAATAGAGGACGACCACGATGCCGATGGCGCACTCAAGTGGAGAAGGTCCTCAACCATCTGGGAGTGCGAAATTGGTGGCAGCTGGCTAAGGATCGTGCCAGCTGGAGAGGCTTGTTGGCTGAGGCCCAGTTGCAGCCCGGACTGGAGCGCCATAAGAAGAAGAAGGACATGGGCAACCATTACTGGACGTACACCGAACGTAACAGGCAGGCTAAAGGGTCCCTACCAACTATTTATCGTAAAAGAACGATACAACTCCTCAGACTCACAAGGTGTCAGATTCGTGCCTTGTAGACAAGCATCTAAAAATCACGGGCCTAAAGCAAGATCACGCAGCTATAGAACACATCCTGTGACGGTATAGCTGTCAAGTCAGGACACGTCATCGACACCTGGACGGGAACTACCTTAAAGCGAGCAAAACTGCAACCAGCTTACAAAAAAAATACACGTTTTCTTCTTCGTGAACTCAGGCTTAATGCGTAAGCTCTGTGGAAAATCACAATAAGCCCATCTCAGGCCACAGTGATCAGACGATCCCTTCCCAGCCTTTTTATTAATCTACTTGTCATGGGACATCTTAAAAATGTTAAAAATGCGATCTTAAAGTGTCTTCATGCCAGCCAGTGTGACCACAACTTCCGACAGTCGTCCTTCTCCTGCAGTTGACTTGATGATACTGACCGTGTGACGCGAACGTTCAAAGATCCCTTCCCGTGAGTGGCCGCACAATTTTATTTCCGTTCAACCGGTATGCCGCGAGGAGACTAACTGATTTATGAACTCCTTTGACAAAATACAGGAAAAAGAGTAAATCACAATCAGAGGGCTGTCGAATCTCCCTCACTAAGTTGTCGATCATCTTGCTTTCGTGCCTTATTTCACCGTACCTCAATGAGTCACACGATACGAATGCGATAAGCCTGCACTTAATTTAATCGGCCAGCATTTCCGGTCTGCAAATCGGGCTCAGACACCACAAAGTTCACAGAACTCACAGAGGAACGCGTCTCTCTAACTGGTTCTTAAAATAGTACATGCCGGTGTGCCAGCCACACAGAACTCAGTTCTGATGTGCAATCTCTTCGTCTTGTGGAGCCGCTTTTAATAGTCTCATTCCGTGTTAAACAACTACAGCCACCATCTCGGAGTTGTACTCGCATCTCAAAGTACAGTTTGATTACAAAATCTACCTACTTTCGTTGCCTCCTCAACCCAAACCCACTTAATCGCCACAGTTATTTCATCTCACTCTCTTCCTAGGAAATAATAAAAAACAATAATTCCTCAGTCATGCAATCTTCCATCGTCGCGTACGAGTGCTGTCCCCCTCTGAACTGTGTACTTCGTGAGTGCACTTCATGCATGAAACGCAATTAACGTTGTGGTCTCTTTGTTACTGAACGGTTAACCTTACAAAATGCTCCTAATTCTACCCATTTACGGGCTGCCGTAGGCTCGGGTGAATGTGAACACCAAACGTGTAGATGCAGAGACGACTAACGAGCTGCAGGCCCTGTAATTGCCTCTGGCTCTGCGCTAGCTGCCTCTCGAATGGCATCTGCTGTCCAGTCAAAGGTCAGACTGGCGACTCCAGTTGCAACCTGCATAACCAGACCAGAAACCGAATTGGTCACGGGGAAGTCGCGTTCCGAGTGTCGCGCCGTCTTCCTTCCTCCATTGCATCCAACTACCACTTCAGGTTGATCTGCAAGAAGTGCTGCTACTTCAGCTATTCCCGGACTTTATGACGTGAATCTATTATGGCTCTTCGTACGGATCTTGAATACGTACGAGTATCTGGTACGAGCGCATGAGTATGCTTAATGGGTATGCTAAAGTATCTAGAGCCACATACCTTTGCGCACAATTCGATTTCACTTTGATGCCCGGGCTTGCTTACTTGCCGTGCTGCTAGTAAATGCCTACTGGTTGCTGTTTTAACACAGACACACCTGCATTGGTGAGCTACTCTCCACACGTACACCACCAGCGGCCGCGGCGAATGTATCTATGGCCCATTGATTGGTGTGTGTCTATGCTGTGGGATAACTGTTAATCCAAAAATGAAAAGCTAAATATCTTAGCGGCGTCAACAGGTATGATGGTAACTTTCGGCTCGGCTGTTGATCAGTTCACTTCGTTGGTTCGATAAGCGCGCTTCTTGTTGCTACAAATAAAATACAAAAATCAGACCCAGTGGACGACGGAAGACGTTGAGAGAGTGAGAGAGATCCCAAGCACAGCACCGCACAGACCGCAAGAAGAAAGAAAGAACTACAGCAGCAGCAGCAGCAGCACTCCCGGACTAAAGGAAAGTACCCGGAGTATCATCATAAAACGAAAGGTGAAAAGTTTCTCAGTGTTCAATCGAAGTTTCGGTGGCAAAGAGTGAAGAGTGTTGGTCCCGTCCCGAGAGAAGACCATTCAGTTTGGAAGTTAACATATTTTTTTTTTTTTCGTTTCGTTGTTGTTGTTTGAGTGCGCATATTGCACAGCGTGAAAGAGTTTCAGTGGATATACCGTGAAGCAGAAGGAAGCTACCACAAGCAATCGTAAGGCAAAAACCAGCTCCGACACGGCGGGCTTGTATTTTTTGATTTGTTTTTTTTTTTTTTTTTGTTGCCGTGAGTTTTCATGTTTTCTCGCGCTGGGATGCTGTTCATATTTGAGAAAGTGATGCATTTGCCTCTTTTTGTGCCAAGGTTTTTGAATATATTTCGGTTGGTTGTTGCTCGAGGCGAGAAAAAGAAAGTGAGGTGCCTGCGCTGTGGACAGAAAGAAAATCTTTCTTCGATTCGTTTTCCTTTGGGGCAACAAGTTGGCTCTTGACCTACTTCTCGGCACATGAAACCGGTGTAGGATCTGTCTCGATTGGTTCGATTGTGGTGAAGAGAAAGGATACGTTGGTGTTCGGCTGGTCTAGTTTGACCGATTGCGGCCTGTCGAGACAATGTCGTTAATTTGATAGGAGTTGTGAAATCGCATTTGCTAATTGATTGATCGTGATTTGAGGATGGGCAATAATTTCTTCGTTGACTTGGAGCCTATTCTGGGAATGAGTTAGATTCCTGACCTGTCATTTTGGTGCAATAAATTATTTTAACCAACATTGGTACCAAACCAGGGGACTTAACTTTTTTTGATCAAATTTCTGTTCAACATTTTTGATGAGGTCCAAATTGTGCTGATATTGCTGACAGTGAGGGTCCCAATTCCACAATTCTTGTGCTTGATCCTTTCTTGATTGGACTTAAATGTTACATAAAAATGGTGTACAAAATTTTCACAAGTCAGTCTCCCCAAATTTTTGCGACTGATTGGATCGAGTTGTCAAATTGCTGACATCACTTGATACAATCTGATGACTCAGATCGCTTAGAATGGAAGTATTTTTGACATTTTGAACTGAAATTTGGAACCAAATTCTGACCAGAAATACAGATTAACAAGTCATGGCGATTGAATTGTAGTTAAATTTAGATTTTCCTGAAAGAAATTAAAAACTGTTTACCAAATTCTGAAAACTGGATCAAGATTAATGAAAACGTTGAACAATATTTTGTTTGTAATTTTTTAATTCACTTATAACTACTTCAGAGAGACCAACGATTTTCAAACCACACTTTGATCAAGTGATTCTGTCATCAAGCCTTCTTCGAATTTGAAATTTGGATCAGAAATTACTGGATTTTTAGTTTAATTTCTAATCTTTGACTTCATTATTATCAAGTTAACAAAGCAAGCCACCGCACAATTTACAATTCGGAGATTCGATATATTATACGAAAATCACTGGCTGTGATCGTCTTTGCTAGAAAATCAATTCATTTTCGATTCCGAGCTAAGAGCCGTGACTACGTTGAGAAATCTTTTGTTCGTAATGTTTTTTATTCCAAAAAATCAACGAGCCTAGTACCAAATTTTAACCAATGTTTGTGTGGGTAAACCATCATCTGAATTGAAATTTGGAACACAAATATCAATGTTCCTATTTTGATTATCATTGTCAGAAAATCAATTCATTTTGAATTTGGAACAAAGATTTATGATCACATTGACAAACCGCAAAAGGTCTGTCCAAAAATTCAAGAAAGTCCTCCAAGACCAGAAATGTCCGTACCAAAATTTCTGGGTACAAATGGATATTTGGAGCCAAGATTGCTATTTTTTATATTTTGACCATCGCTTATTTTCGTCGGAAAGTCAATAAAAAAACTTGAAAATCGATTAGCTTGGAACTTGAAACCAAGTTCTGTGACCACACTGAACAACATTTAGTTCAGTCCATAATATTAGTAAAGTCGGTTCCAAATTTCTTTCAGTTCGGAATTTTGTACAAATCTGAGTGAAATAATTAGTTTTTGTACATTTTTGTCAATCATTAATTGATTTGGATTTGATTCGAGCCCAGGACTTTGGCAGCATCCAGTTGTTAGCCAGAAACTGTTGATCAGAAGTGTCGGCACTAACTTCAGAAAATGAAATTTGGAACCAGTTTTTTGGGCGTCTTATGTTTTTTCTAGAAAATTCAAAATTTTCGTACCAAATGTACGATTCTAAGTTTTAATCATTTGACTTCTTCTCCTGTCTTCTGTGTGGACCTGGGCCTCAACCAACAAGACTCTCCAACTAGCTTGATCTCTGGCTAGATGTCTCTCGTTTCGCTCAATAGATAATTGGTTATCTGCCAGGTCGCCCAGGCCGAGATCAACCGGGGTGCCTCAAATTAATCGCGGGTGTCCTCTATTGGTACCCAAATTCATCCATTTTTTTAATCCTAATTTTTCTCCAGAAAAACCAAACAATTTCGTACCAAAATGTACCCAATTTCGACTGTCTATAAGTAAAAATAGAAAATTGGATCTCTGTCACATAAAAACACCATTTTCTCCTACTCCTACGTTCCTTACTTGTCCCCCACCGGACTGATAAGGATTCCAGTCTCATCTTCATATCCGCTTAAGGATGGTAATTGTGCACCCGATTTGATTGGAACTTAATCCCATTTGGTGCACTCATCTAATAAGTCTCTGTAAATTGGATGTCCCCCTTCCAATCCCAAGAACAGGTATTTATTCGAAGAATGGTAGTTCTTCCTGCGCACTTACCCTGAACCCCATCCGATATTCAAGTGTCCAATTGACAAAATATTATTGCTTCCCAAAGCCAGGGTGCGCCTGGTAGTTCTGCAATGTATGTGCTTGCATTAAACGTTTGCAGATAACGTTTCTGAGAATCTTACATATTCACTAATCCAATTCCTGTCTGACTGCAGATGCACTCCATCCTCGCCCTGCTCTTGGAACACTTAAGTGCATGTTGGGTGAATTATTTAATCCGTTGCGAAAGGTTTTTCTTTCGACTGCCAATTCACCAGAACCAATCGCGGGGAAATAAAAAAAGTCTCTCTCCCAAACATCCTCGAGGTAAACATTCAAATAGATATCCAATCTTCCGCCAAGTCCAATGCACAGTGGCCTGTGGCCATGAGAGATGCGGTGCTATTTTCCAATCGCGCAGTCGGAACTCTGCAAACGAGCCGAGCCGAGCCGATCCAGAGGGACATGGTGGAAAACAAAAGTTTTTTCCGAAATCCTGCGGCATATCGGGGCTGGCATTACCAGGCTGCAGCTCCTATCGGGCTCGCCACTTTCTTGTTGCGACCGAGAAAGTTTACTCCATATCTCATTACACATATTTCAACCGGTATCTGGCTCGGATTTCAAGTTCATTAAAATTGAACACACAGCCAACCGGCTACACACACGGCCGCGTCGCGTCGACAAACCACAAAACGGAGAGCGAACATGTTTAGAGACAAGAAAAAAACCGAACAGAAAAAAATCAATATCTCTCGAGGAAATTGATGATGTTCATGGTTGTAGCTAGCACCTCTGCGGGACGAGTGGCAGTGCCTGAGCGGGCGTCATATTTTTCGGATGCGCCAGGGTGGTTGCGAGAACTCCTACTTTCGCCTGCGCCACCCCCCGATGAGCTGTAACTTTTTTTCCCACCCTGTGTGTGCGGTATTTACAAAGTTGAAGGTGTGAATGCTGGTGGCAAATGACACTTTCGACCTGCAGGTGAGGTTTCTGTTTCCTCTTCTAGTCTGTTTCCTCGTGTTGCAGTCGAGTTTTGCATTTTTGTTTTCCCTGCCTTCCTGTGTGTGTACTATTTGCACAATCCGCCCGGACAAGATTGTTGTTCCAGATACTTGCGTGTGCGTGTAAATAGGCAGCACTGGCTCCCATGCAGTGCCCCGATGTATCTTGAATTCTGTGTCACTGTGAATCTGGGGCAATGTAAGAGCGAACACACACACGAACCCACTCGAACAAACTTTTTTTGTCTTTCGATTGCTCTCCCGTTCGAATGGCGTTCTAGTTGGCTGCCACTTGCGATTATCCCACGAAAGGTCGCCTCAGTATGCACTGCAGCAGAGGAATTAAAGTAATTTCATTTAGATTAGGCGGAGGAGAAAAAAAGTGCTAGGCCTTCTCATTCGTCGGCGCCCTAAAGCAGGATAATTACCATTCAGTTCCTGTTCAACTGCAGATGCTGGGCGAATCGATGATGGGTCTGGGATGGAAAACTTTGTTTGCCATCGATGGGGTGTTGGAGCAGAAGCAAACCGAAATGGTGTTGTGCACCACGAAGGAAAAGAAATTCAAATTGATTCGAGGCGATGGGGGAGAATCTTGCCAGAGACCTGAGCTCGTTCTTTAAAGTGCTATTCCGGGGAATTAATTGAGAGCAAATGAAATGTGGAAGAATAAGTTCATCAAGATGTGGTCGGAGAAGTTCGAACCGCCGAAGGGCGATTATTCCACAGATAAGTGCTGGTTGAAGTGCGGGTCGAGTTGTTTGCCTCATTTCTGTGCGGTGTTACACTTTTTCTGCTGAAATATGGTCAGTGCTCAGTTTTGAGGTTGATCGCTTCGATTGCCTTTCCTCGGACGTTTGCATACTTGGTTCTGGGTGCGCACTTTGAATTGAATTGATCCACTTCAAGGTAATGAAGTAATGAAACGAATCTAATGACGTAATCGGCAATTGAGTGATCAGCACGTCGAGTGGTTTCAATCAGTATTTTAGCTTGCAGGCCTTCGCTGGAGGTGGTAACGGTTCTCTCCCCCAGGACAGCTTTCTTTCTTTAATTAGTTTGTTTTTTTTTCGTGCTGGGGTGACATCTGTTGGGGGCTTATGGGCATTTTATGTCTCCTGCTGTGGACAGTCATTAAATTCGTCTGAGATTCTTGGCTCAGTCGCCAGTGACATCTTAAAGTTATGCTTGAAGACAAACTGGGTGCCAACGCGAACTAGGCACTTACCGTCCAAATGTTAATCAAATTAACGAGCATTTGTCAAGATACCGTTTGCATAACACCTTGATTTTTATCTAAGAGTCCAATGAACTTTGTGCTCTTATCTTGGCATCCAGAAATTAATGGGATTGGTAGGGTTTAAGCTAAGTTTGGTGCTTGAAAGGTTTTTGTTTCGATTGGTTTGTGTCTGATTCGCAGAAAATGTGTTTCATGCATATCATGCATTCAGACTCGCGATAATGTGTGTGTGTTGAACGCTTGCGAAGGTCAAATTTTAATGGAACGATATTCAATTCAAAGACGTCTTTATCTTTGAAAAAATAAGAAATAACGCGTTTTTTTTCATTTAAGAAATCTATTGCAAAATAACACATAAAATAAAATGTCATGGCATACAGACTAACATGAAATATTGACTGAACAAGGGCTAATCAATCAGTCATTTGTTTTAGCATCTTCTACTCAAAAAACTTTCTCACCGCTTTTCCCCTAAGGCACCTGAAGACATTAACAGGCGTGTTATTTGACTAATCAGCATTCAGCTTAGTAATGCTTCTCAATAAAACGCTTTTTTACTGAATTAAGGTTTTCTTCCGAAAGTTGGTACGTGTGCTTAAGTCCATTGCATTATGTGTGATGTGATGTCAAAAGTCAAAAATAAGTTAAATTTAATTCTCAAAAGCAAAGAAATTAATATGAATGGCTTGATATGTTATATATTTGTACAAGTAACATCAACAAGTAAATAGATAAAAAAAAAACCCTTACAATTGTCAAATAATTGAGTGAAACCAACCTTTAGTAAACAAATAGTTTCCTCTGGCGCCATCTATGAATTCGATATTTCAACGCGTCCTAGTCAGTGATGACAGTGAAATTTTACTTAGGAGTTTTAACTCAGTGAGTTGTTTTGTTGTTGCTTCCGTTCATTACCGAATGTAAGAAAAGCCTATCATCACAACAGGCGCAAAAAGTGAAAGAGTTGTTGACAAGCATACCATAGAATCGCAACCGGTGAAGCGAGGCCCCCGTGTGAAATCTTGCTAAGCTGAGTACTGACCAGTCAAAAAAAACGCCTTATGTCTTTAATGACTAACCATCTCGAGTTCAGCCTGTTCCGAAGCCCAAAAGGAAATGGGTTCATTGGGCCTATTTTTCTTGGTCTATATCTTGCTTAGCTGAGTACTGACCAGTCAAGAAAACACGCCTTATGTCACTAATGACTACCCATCTCGCGTTCAGCCTATTCCAAGGCCCAACATTAAGTAGGTTCATTACGCCTATTTCAAGTTCTCGGAGTTATACGTAAGGAACCAAGAATGGTGCGTACAAGATTACCCTTTATTGACATATGTGACGTAATTCGAAATGACAGCGGTGAGAAAAGGACGATTCATTTATTCAGATACGTCTAAAGATGATTATGCCTCGTAGTTTTTTGTAAAGTTAGTATATTCTTCTTGCAAATAGCCCTCATTTTCTTGAATTTGTATGGAAATCAACATCCGCTCATCACGTACAGTGTCACCAAAAACATGGCGGAGTTTCTCAGAGCGTGATCTTGTATACATTCATTTTCAAACTGACACGAAAGGACGTGCAACAAGACGGAAACTGTATTAGACAAAGTATCCTTGTCAGGGGGAGTGCTAACATGCTCTCCTTGGAATCAACACAAGCCAGACGAGGTTAAGTGTCAAGAGTAGGGAATTTGAAGATGAATTCCAGCTTTCTTAGACTGTTTTCTGGTAAACTGTAAAAAATATAATAATTTCTGGTAATCGTAATATTTTCTTTTAAAAATTGTAGAACATTTTTTTATGAAAGTTCTAGAGGGGTTTGGTTTTTCTTGATCCAAATTGTATCACTTGCTTTGTACAATGTTGCTTGATTTTTGTTAAAATTTAGTTGAATACAAAATTTGATAAAAAATATATTTCTTGTCGATGTTTAGGCATGCAAATGCTTTCTAGTTCTAGAGGAGTTTCCAGAAAAACGCTTTACAAATTGATTTGACTTATATCACGTGATTAGTATAAATTTGTTGAAAACTAGTTTCAACAAATCTGGTTTGGGAGAAATATTCTCAATTCCCCGAAAATCACTTCCTTAAACAGCCCCTCCCTCCAGTGATTACTCCACTGACATCAAAAAAACAAGACCATCCACGGCATAAGATAATCATCAGAAATTTGCTTCTCCATCCGCGAATTCGCAAATACGAGGCACATGTGTATCATCTCTTCTGTGAAAGTGCCCACAGCACACTTTCGGGCCAGCCTCGCTACGTGCGGCGTTCGCTGATTGGACTTGATCGTAAAATTGATAAAAATTGGAAAGTTAAGCACCATCATTGGGCTCGGATTTCATGCACTTGCTCGCGCTGAGTATCGTGACATTTTCGTCAATTGTCTGCATTCACCAAACGAAGCTATCAATTATTTGATACCCATCGGCTTGTCAATCACAATCAGTTGCCGTTGTTGGCAGCTAATGATGAAAAGTGAGAAGAGTTGGATTACTTTCAAAAAGGCAGTAAATTCACTCTTGACTGCTATGAGATGTGTCCCCACAAGAAGTTCATGTTTCATCGATTTTTTTCGATCAAAAATGTTCAAAAAATGCGAAAGAAGTTCAAAACCGGGGGGAAAAAATGCTTTCACCTTCATCAAGATATCAATCGGCGTAGGTGTGGACAATTTCCAGTCAAAGCAAGCCAACAAACCGTTAATTTCTATTTCAATGACTGTTAGATACAATCGGTGTTGATTCCAAACTTGTTTGATTTGTCACATTTAAATTCATCGGCCCTCCTCCGCCGTCGCTTTTACCTCGTTGGTATGGTGGTCGTCGTCCAATTTTGTTTGTACGCATCTCACATTTCCAGGTGGACATTAAAACAACAATGGGTCAAGTTTTCTCTGTCGACTTGTATTTGGAAGAAGAGGAGAAGAAAACGAAATACAAGAGCTTTCACTCAATTAATTCACGACGATGACTAGGCTCTGAGTGTGGTCAAGTCAGTGGTAGTTGTTGTCTTTCCTTCTTCTTCGTCGTCTTCTGGGCACATCCAACTGGCACATTGCAGACCAGCAACGACAACAAACTGCGAGAGAAAGAGGGAAAGACAAAAATTCCCTTAGAAAGTTTCATCGGTGGTGTATCCGATTATTCAATTGACGACGGAATTGCTGCCGTGTCTACACGAAAGCCCGAAAGATGGGTATTCGGACGATACAAAAGAAAAGAAGTAAAAGTAAAAGTTTTCCATTGTCAAAGGCCAGGCGAGAGATGGCTCTGCGATGAGCGGAGGGTCACACCTACGGTGCGGCTTGATTTGAATGGCAAATTGGTGGCTCACGTTTCTTATCAAATCCAATATTTGCAAGCAGTTTCCAGTTTTGCCCGATGAATAGCTGACTGCGGTTAGCTGTAGTGTGGGACGGTGAAACCTAATCGAGGGGCGGTTCATTGACTCCTCGACCAGAACACGGAAGAATGCGTTGGCAGCGAAGTATCCATTGCAAGACACTTCTAAGTTCATTGCCACTTCGCAGTGCACCAGAGTGGGGATGTCTGCACTCGAGTTGAATGGAGTGTGGAGACTACCCAACAGGCACCACTGCTGTTCTATTCTGTGCCTTCCTGCTTCTGTCGCGTTTTTTTTGTTCCCCTTCTCCGTCGTCTTCTTTGTTGCATCTTTTTTAGTGCGACATTAAAATGTATGAAGGCAACACGGTTCTTGGTTGTACACGTTCCAGCAGCGGCTTGTCCATACTCACTTGGCTCTGCTTCATTGAGATAGCAGCTCTGCACACGCGTGTTCATGGGCAACTGGAAGTGTGTGTGCGCGAGTTGAGTTGTGCACCAGCTACAGTGTCAGAAGTGGGTTAAGAGTCCACTCTTGTGTGTACACCGCCCGTGCGGCGTGCCTTCAACCGTCTAGATAGAATTTCTTCTTCGTGGTAGCAGGTAACAGGTATTTCAGTCATCTTAACTGGGTTAATGTTACGCGCACCATAAAAAGAAAGGTAAACAACATAAAAATTGACCACTTATATGCAGACGAACGTCTCTTAAAGGCGCGCCCGTCGTACACTCTTTGGCACCGACGACGACGACAATGGCGACCGTGTTACACTGCGCCCGGAAATAAATTTCGTTTCCGTGCGGAGAGAAATTTATGCAAACACTCCGCGGAGCTGGCCGTGTTCTATGGTACTTATGGCATTTCCTTTTTTCATACTTACAGGCGAGGAAGAGAGAGACAGAGAATAGTACAAAATGAAACTAGCCATTTTAGCCGTGTGCCTTTTGGGCTTTATGCTGTTGGAGTGTCATTCGTCGCCCGTCCAACTGGTGGAGAACCATGAATTGGTGGAAAAGGCCAGAGCACTTGGCCGACAAGCAGCCGATGGAGATTTAGCACCAGCCGCCCCTGCAGCCGCCTCCACCGACGATGACGATGACGACGATGAGGACGATGACGATGATGAGCCCGATCTAGGTGACCTAGTGGATGATGATGATGGTGAGTGTTAGATGAACGCTTGTGGTGTGTAGTAGTGATTTTCATTTAGCACAATTCGTGTCGGGCGTTGCAGACGATGATGACGACGAGGAGGAGGACGATGACGAGGAGGATGATGACGATGAGGACGACACCCCACAAGGTCAGGCTGCACCAGGCGCCACCACGTCCGATGACGACGAGGAGGATGATGATGACGATGACTACTTGGACAGAATCTTCGATGACATTCTTGGAGGTAGGCACCGCCCTGAGACACACTGCATGCACATCCCGCTCATTATCAAATTTGAATTCAACTATACCTTTCAGATGACGATGACGACGATGATGACGATGAAGATGAGGCCAGCCCAGCTGCCGCTGCCCCTGCCGCTGTCGCTGCTCCTGCTGTGCCTGCTGCTCCGGCGGCACCAGTTGTTGCCCCAGTTCAGCCAGCTGCCGTCGCCAACCAAGTTCAGGCTGATGTTGCGGAGCCCGCAGAAGAGGCCGCGTCCAATGCATCCGATGCCGAGAACACGATCGCCTCGGCAGCCGATGAAGTCGCTGAAGGTGAACAAAATGTCTTTTACGACGAAGAGAACACTGGCATTGACACTAAAGTCGATATCCAATCGCTGAATAACAAACCCTTAGAATCGACTACAGCCAAGGTATCTGTAGCCGCCGCCCCTGCCGCTGCCAATGAAATCGAATCATCCGACGATGATGATGACGATGACGAGGATGACATTACCGGCGCCCTGACCGGCGATGATGACGACGAGGACGACGACGACACCGACGACGATGACGACGAGGATGATATCGTTGGTGACGATGTCATTGAAGCAAGGCGTGCACGTGAGTCAAAAAAATCTCAAAAAAAATCTAAAAAGTTTGCGGCTAAGTTGCATTAACAATTCGAAAAACAAAAATTCAGAAAAAATCCACTTATCCATTCGACATCGATATTAAACTGAGTTAGCTAAATTTAAAAATGAAAACTGATAAAAAGAGTTTGGTGCTAGTCAAGCTATCTAACTCGATAAGGTACATCACATCACACACTCACACTCAACTCCAAGACCGACCAAGAAATAACGATCATATCACTCTCTCTTAAGATTTTTTGTTTTTCCGTTTCATTTCGTTCTTAGAAAGTATTTTCTTCTAGATAAATGTAGAATTTAATGTTTTTTGTAAGTAGTAGATAAACAAAAAGTAAAAAATCACAAAAAAAAAATCTGAAACAAATCCATGTCGACCAACATCCATATCACAACACAAAACGCTATTCAGTGGGTGGTTGGGTACCATAAAACGCTTGAAAAATGGTGTCCCATCAAAATTAGAAAGACAATCTAAATATTGCCCGCCGGATTTCACCTCATTTATAACATCATACGAAAAACGAAAAAAGAAAAAAAACAAACCAACTAATAAGCACACAAAAACACATCTCAGACATAACACACATTCCATCATGAGATCTTTGAAAAAAAAAATGATTAGTTGAAGAAAACGAAAAAATTGAACGAATCATATTGTGTCCTTTTGTTATATAAGCTATTTAATTTATTTATTTATTTATTGAAAAACCAGAAAAAATCAAACAAAAAAATTAATTCAAATAAGCAAAATAGAAAATGAAATTGTATAATTTATTGAAAAAAAATTTTGTGTTTTATTGAAAAAAAAAAAGAAACACCAGTCGAGTGTGGATAGGACTATATCTTCGGGGTGTGAAAAAAAAAAACAAAAGGAAATCAAAAGGCGTGGTTTAGAGAAATGAATTTAGATACAAAATTTTCCGGGTTTAAGTGTGAACATTCAATGGGAGATGGTGGTGCGAGGGATTTTTGTGGGAGGTCTGTCTCGTCGGCTTGAGACGTGGGTGGCTTGAGAGGTCTACCTCGTCGACTAGAGAACACTGCGAGATATTCAAGCAAATGCGGCTCACTTGTTGACATTTATTCATCGTGTCGTGTGCCTCTGTGGGAACGGTCGATTGTCCTCGTGAGTGAAAGTGTGCCTGCCCAAAATACACGAATAATTGAAGAAGCCATTTGCTACGACTTTCCGGATGTCATGCTTCTGAAACAACTGAAACGGGTGTCAAGGCATCTTGACTGATCAAGTGTAACCGATTGACCGAAAGTCCAAAAATGTCGCAGCCAAGAGCGGGGCCATACACTAAATACACACAATAGCCATCACATTCTGTCTGCATGGCTGACCGCAGTAGTCCACATACGGTTCTGGCATATTTCTGAATGGACAGTTGAAGCGCGTGTCAAGGCATCTTGACTGATAAAGTGTGACCGAGTGACCGAAAGTCCAAAAATGTAGCGGCCAAGAGCAGAACCAGGAACTAAATACACTAAATACATTAATCATCTCTTTCTAACTGCATGGCTGACCGCAGGTGACCACATACGGTCCTGGCATATTACTGAGTGGACAGTTGAAGCGGATGTCAAGGCGTCTTGACTGATCAAGTGTAACCGATTAACCGAAAGTCAAAAAAAGTCGCAGCCAAGAGCAGAGCCATGCTCTAAATACACACAGTAACCATCGCTTTCTGTCTGCATGGCTGACCGCAAGAGACCACATACGTTCTTTGCACATTTCTGAATGGACAGCTGAAGCACGTGTCAAAGCATCTTGACTGATCAAGTGTGACCGAGCGAACGAAAGTCCAAAAATATAGCGGCCAAGAGCAGAGCCATTCAATATATATCGTCACTCCTGGTTGCATGGATGACCGCAAGAGACCACATACGGTCCTGACAGATTTCTGAATGGACAGCTGAAGCGCGTGTCAAGACGACGATTTCTTCGGCCTCTGGGTCTTGCTACTCCAATTGGTGTTCATCTGAATTTTAGATGAACGCATTTTCTGCTCAATCTGAGCCTCACTTGTTGTGTCCGTCAATGCATTTTACAACTGACGAAATTATGGCTCTGGTCCACCTGGTTCTATCGAGCGCAAGGACAACATTCATCCAGACCAAGTGCCAACCGCCACCAAACACCCCACTAAATCACCTCCGTCACCAATCGCATCGAATCTTCACACCAGACACCCCATATTTTTCGAAAATCCAAAAACAAACAAAAAACAAAAACACGAGACGAAATTTTTTCAAGCGTTTAAAAAAAACAACAAAAAAAATGTTTTGTAAATTCTTAAATTAATTACATAAATAACATTCATCGTGTCTGATGGTTGTGTACTCGTAGTATTGTGTTAGATTTTATTTCATTAAGCTTAAGTACTTTGAAGAAATCTAAAACAAACAAACTTTGTAAAATTCCTTCTTCTTAAACTACGCCTACTTGTAGATTATCCTTTTCTTCTGTCTTCTCTCACTCTCTTCTTGTCGCTTCTTGTATTTTGTTCGTAGAAAAAAGAAAAAACAACAACATTTGTGTGCTGCTTCTCTCCTTGCTTTTTGTTTTCTATATTTTTCCATTCATTCATTTATTTTTTTCCTTTCTGCTGTTTTTTTGTATTTTTTGTTTTTCCTCATCTATGGGCTTTTGTGGTGTCTTTTATTTAAATTTTTGTAAGAAAGGAAAACATGGTAAATGTTCCCGGCGAGCGTGTTGTCCGCGTTAAACGGGGTTGTCGCGAGGAGGGAGGCGGAGAGTTAAATTAGTTGCTAATTGAAAAAGTTTGAAAGGACGACAACGGCGCCAATGTTTTACCTTGCTGCCGGAAGAGGGCTTTTGATATTTCCAACATGACTGGCTGCCCCATCCCCATCTCACACCCAACTTAACGTGATTTTCATGGATTCATCCACATTTACCGAAGAAGTTTGCATTATTTTTTGCTCGGGGTAATGTTTCTTAAAAGCCGAACATTATCGAAAAATGAATTTAGCTCCTGCTTTGAACAGTCCTTTGAATAGAAACAAAAAAGTGCACAAAAAGGGACTTCGGGGGGTGGAATCGAAATCAAAAGCAAAATACGACCGATTTCCTGTGAGAAAGTTAGCGATTGAGAGCAGGTACACTTTCCCAGAATTCGATGAGAACTTTTGCAATCGATAACGAAATTAGAGGCGAACGTTGGGCGGGCCAGCTGATATGGATCCCAGCAGTCAGTCTGGTTTGCGTTGATTAAATTTCTGCGAATTTCTGTTCGGATTGATTTATGAATTAGTAGGAAAAAATGCGCATTAAACTCCAGCCATGGTGACATCGATTGATTTTGGTCTTCCCTGGGATCAGTGCTGGCTTGAGATCTATTCTCGGCGAGCGTGTCAATCAAGTTTGGCATTTCTTGAATGTCAGTACACCCGATGGGATTTGTTTTCCTTTTTATTCGATGACAAATTGCCTGCGGGAGGCGGTTTCTTTCGTTTCAATTTCATTTCGATTGCTCAACTTACGAGTGAATCGTATACAGCCGTTGGCGGATTGTGGGGATGAGCATTTTAAATCGTCAACAAATGCGAATTTCCTGAGATGATGCGTAAATTGTCAATTGCCATAGAATGCACGGGACGAGGGAAGATGCTCTTGCTGTCTACTACTCAATTGTCTGGTGGATCATAACAAACATCGAGTTGTTCGTGATCTTATTACGGCACTGACGGTCTTAGCACTGTTTTCTTTGAAGCCAACTTCGATAAAGTCCTTGACAGACACAAGCGTATGTGTGCCAATGTTGACTCTCTATGTGGGTTCCTCACAGAGTGCATATCATGACATACGGTCCGCTTAAGCAGATGACTTGTATGGTCTATCATGGATAACATGATACGGCAAGCATTCCCATCGGTCCTAAGATTAACCGTGAATGCTTGTTGATTCGTTGACACTTTTACTCCATCGTCTGTATTCGAGCGTCCGGTGGTTGCTTATTCTTTCTCGAGAAACCACAGTGCAGCTCTGCACATTTTCAAAATCGTGTGGTCGCACTGTGTTTTCTTGGGACAGCTTCACCAGTCCGGACACCCAAAATGTTGGCTATGTCCGAAAAGCCTTTAGTCTGCGTTCAATTATGATCCATCCGCTGTAACACTGCTATAAAATTTTCCTTCTTCGGGTGGATCGGGGCTTCAACCACAAAGCCTCTAAAATTAGAACGATTTCCCTGTAGCCGCATCCAGTTGCGGGCAAAAAGTTGGATGATGTCCTTCTCAACTTCCTGTGCCGATTTAGCCACTGTCGTTTTCTATACTCTACTCCACCGATTCGGAATCTAAAGCTCCATGGACCAGAGATAACTTGTCAAAAATACCCGACATGCCATAACCACTATAGACGATGGATCCTAAGACGCCTGACTAGGATCATATCGCTGCAGCCGAATCTTCTGCTAAGGACCCTATCAAAGCAAACGCTACAAATCGCACGCAAAATCTTTTTTTCGAAAAAAAAAACAACGGACGCACAGTAAAATTCAGATATTCGTTTTTCAGCCGCACCACACGAATATGGAATGCTCTTCCCAGCCCAATATTCAAAATAGACTATCACCCGTAAATATTTAAGACCAATGTGCACAGCTACTTTCTCTTCCTTTATACCTTCGGTCGGTGTTGTGTCTTGACCCGGTCCATTAGTTGTATTAATAACCAATTGGGTAAGAGCATTTCATAAAAAAGGGACTTCTTCACTTACTCTTGAGTTCATGCCACAGCCACAGCGACGTACAACAAGAATGGAATAAGCAAGGTCTTGTGTATATTCAACTTGGCCAGAGTTTTGGTCAATTGCAATTCAAAGCCCCGAGAGAGAGAGGTTGGCGAGAGTTTTTCTACCTCTGTTCTCGGTACTGAGAGGTAGACTGCGGCACCGAGGTTGACGAAGTCTTCCTCTCCACTTCGAAGTTATAACTGGTATTATGACATTCTGGCTAAGACCACAATGCTGCGTGTCCGTTTTTGAAGACAGCATACCTAGATCATTTGCCTTCTTACTCGACAGACCTACCTCAGCCGCTTCCGCCTCATTGCCAGTAGGCGCCTCACTGATGGCTGGTTATATTCTAAATGCCGTGCAATTTGCAAGCCGGGATCGACGTATATTTTGTAATCTTTAGGATGGGACATTGCTTACCTTGGAGCATTGTTTGCTTTAAATGCCATATTCATTTCAGCAGTGGACTTTTTCACTATTGGAGCGACATCCAATCTCGTTTATAGCGTAATATACTTCAGTGAGATTGACACTATTTTATACAAGAAACACAAACGTGCGTAGTTGCTATCGTTTCCACGTTACTAGTGTGGTGCTTCAAACATATTTCAAAATAACAGTCAATCGCACTATTGAACAGAAATAAAGTAGATTAGAAATTGCCGACTTCTACGTACCTTAGAAGCATTTATTATAACATTTTGCCCAGGTTTTCGCCGACAAGGGGCGCGATAAAATGTATGAGTTCTTCGAACAGCTGATAGCCTTCATATAGGACTTCATTCCTTGTTTTGAATTCTCAAATGACAGGTGAAGATGTCCGATTTTTTGATCATGTCGAAGGAAAATCTATTTACTAGAAACTGCGATAAATCTTACGCTTTACGACCTTCATTCTCTCCTTGTGGATAGGATATGAATTGTTTCTATATACACGACGTCAGAAGCAACACCATTCGACTAACTCATTTTCGGTTATTACATAATGCCCAGTTTCATAGGCTGAAGACTGAAGTTTGTGAGAACCTTAAACGAAGTCTAAGTTTTTGGGTTACTTCGTCCGGTTTTGTGACGGAAAGTTTGAATTTCAGTTCAGTTGAGGTTCGTTTGTGACATGCAAGAGAAAAGCACTTTCATTTGGTGCGTGTACTGGCTTCAGTGCGTTAGGGCTGTCCATGTCTTTGCTACGCTTAGAAATTTTAAAATGGTGTAGTTTCTTGGAACTCGTCCTTGCTGTTATCAAGAAAACAATGATTTGGATAATTAAAAAGGGAAAGGAAAGATTAACGACCGCTCCCTTTTTCAAGCGGCTTGTTCTCTCTGATTCTCCCGATCGTTGGCCACTCGTTCCCTATTTCGCTCAAAATGGTAGTTTATTTTGCCGGTTGAGTCGATTCTGAAAAGAGATCAATTTTATTCCCAGTACAGTGTAGCTTAACATTTTCTTGAATTGAACTAATAAACCCTCGTCCATTGAGCAGATACAATTACAAAATTATACAATCAGAACAATAGAGGTTCGATTTTAAAAAGTGTCCGTAATAGAGAGGTATGAAGTGGTATGACAGATACCAGAAAAACGAAAAAAATTTTTGTTGGATCGTAATTTTGAAAATGTTAGCAATGTGCTATTCCGACGCATGCTCAAGTCTAATATATTTAATGTAATATACGCACTCTTACCTTCAAGGTGTTTTAGTTATAATTAGTAATATAGGACCAACTTAGAAAATACCAGCTGTCAGAAAATGTAGTCTCGTGTACTACCGCGTCAGTAGAATGATGAAAATTAGGACACGTCACTCGTAGAGAGTTAAGTAGTCGACAAGAGCTCTATTTCGGACACTTTCAAAATTGTATGGAAAGCCTGTACTGTTCTTCGTGTTGTCGTTGCTAATCGTCAATCATTTTTGGACGCTTCTGCTTCAGTACCAAAGCCAGCTTCATTGACTCTTCTCTGTGGGTATCCATAGAATTCATTGCACCACTGTGTGTGCTTATTGGCTGCTTAAGGTGATGCTTTCCTCTATCAACGATTTGTTCGTATTTCTGAAGCAGTGCGGATGGGAAATTCTTGCAACAACTAATCGACCAGATTCATTCCTGTTGCTCGTAAAGAGGGCTCATATTTTATCATCGCGGTCGACTACCACATTCCTCATTCCACAAAAAGTATATCGCGATACCTCTTGCCGATCAGGGAAGACTAGGAGTGCCCACCCACCTCTTGGTACCACCGACTCACAGACCTCCCCCCAAATCAAGCGCCCATAAAATAGCCACAATTCCAAGAGTCATTCGTTAATATCCACAAGCACAAAGTGCAAAGTTGCAATGTGCATGTGCACAGCTATCTGGGTCAGCGGACAACTCTCCGCGCCGCACTTGTAAATTTCCTAGAATTTCAATTTGTGTGTACTAAACTGCCTCTGGGTCACGGAACGCTCGGTAAGTCTGTACGTATGCATGCCACTTAGCAACAATTATCGTCCATAAAACCGCAGTGGTAAAAATGAAATGATTTCTGAACTACATCCGATTGCTTGTGTCTGTCCTTTGCTTCCGCAGTTGTACATATGCTTTAATCTATCCCTAATTGCATGGTGCTTTCCTTCTTCCATTACACTGCCACAAAAATAAACACAAACTCACCCGAAATTTCATTGCTACACGCTTCCACCGCGCAAATAGCTCAGCTTTATTTTTGCTTACTCATAAACCTAGATGATCATAATGAAATGAACGAATGTACAAGAGTAGTAAACCCTGTCATTCTCTCCGCTTAAATACCTAACATGCCAGATAACCATAAAAACCGCTTGCTATAACAATGGAAACTAACGTATACGCTTGCTTCAATGTCGTCATAACCAGTGTTGTAGTGCATCACCCTGCTGCCGTCATACCAAAGCATCGTCAAGGAAAGAGTAACACTTAAAGAAACGCAAAAAAAAACACCGCTTTAAACGCTTAAACCATACTCACCATATGCTTAACCAATAAATACGCAATGTAACACTAGCCTAACCCCATCACCGCTGCAATCATAACCAGCCGCCAAAAGCATATCGTACCACCATCATCCATCCATCCACGCGCTAGCTCCTGGCTGTAGTCGCTGTAGTCGGTGATAAGCTTGTTGTTCCGCCATCATCCCCCATTTGTTCCCCCCTTCATTGCTTATCAGTTAACAATCCAATGCAATTCGAGTGTGGCACACACACACACTGTGCGCACTGTGTTCACCCTTAAATTCGTTTTTTTCTTATCCTCTTCACTACTCACACAGGCGGAGGCGTTGCGGAGAAGAACGTTGTTATTGAGATGCCAAAGGACGCGTTCCAGGACCGTCACAATCAATTTATCGACGCTATTTTCGCCCGAATCAATCGCATCGTATCGGATTCGTATGATCCATTCAAAGTTCGTTTGGCCACCACACCGAAGCAGGCAATAAAGGCGAAGCTGAGCGCGACTGCAGCTGGTGCAACAAAGACGAACAAGAAAAGGTAATTGTTTATCCTTGTTGGGTTCCTCTCCTTCTCTGGGGCATCTTTTTTTTTTATTTTTCTTTTTCTGACGTGCGAGCAAGGAACAATGCGTCTTTCGTTCGTCGCTTCGGGTCCACTGTGTGTGCGAACGGAAACACCGGTCGTCCTGGATATTGCACTCGTCCTGGATTAAAGGAGATTGAGTTTGGGGCTGAAACAAATTGAATGTATTTCCTTTAGAAAGTAATTCGAGAACATCTGGCGCTGGCGCTGGTGGTGGCTTTGAATACACGCCACAGCCAGGCGGGCGCCCTCCTGTGAGGTGTCTTCAATTTAGGACCACACTGCTGCCGAGAGAAATGATAACAATCATCGTGATGTGCTGAAAATGATCTGAAACTCTGTGTCTCTGTTTTCGTTTGTTTAGTTCTCCCCCCTCTTGTACGTGCGATTGGGTGGACTGTTGCACAAGTGCTGCTGGCTGTTGTCAGATTGCAATCTTTGCTGGTGTGCGCTGTGCAAATTGTCTGAAAGGGTATTTATGTCGAAATCTGTTTTCTTCACCTCATAATCCCCTGCAGAGGGTTGCATGTCATCTCCTTTAAATTTCGAGGTAAATCCGATTTATTCTCTGTTTCTGCTTGAAGCGCTAATGAGCTTGCTTAAAGCTTGCGAATAGAGAATTGTTTTGGTTGAATTTGTGACCATGGCTTGGAACAAAGCACTAGTATCGCCAGCTCATTCATTGTCTGACGTGTCGTTTCTCCAACTTCAAAAATGATTTCACGATAAGCAGGCACCTCTTATTTCCAAGTGGAGTGCATGCGATACACCCGCACTGCACGGTTGAAGAGCTCCCGCTACCTCTTCAAAGTTTCGTTTTAGTGCTTGCTCTATGCTCTGCGGTTCCAGTCAGATTAGAAGTTGTTCATTTGTTCCACTTTTCACATGAGTTTCCATTCAATGGATTATGGATTTTGTCGAAAATGTTAAATTCGCTTGCCTAATCATCACCTCTCCCGTTTGCTTATCCACTTTCGGATGGCTTCGAGTTTTCATGTGCATCCATGTGCAAAACTGCACTCATTCAACTGAAGTATCGTTCTCTGGTTTCTACAGCAAACAGCTTTGCCTTGTGAATTAATTTTATCACACGAGTGTACAAATGATCTTCAAACGATCTAAGAAGGAATTTATAGATGGAAGAGCATTGTCAGCAACCAACCAACCAAAGAGGTGAAGGTTGTTGCTCAGGTTTAAAATCACACATAGACGCGCCACCAAGGCGAAGCACAGTGTCACAAGTCTCGTTTACGTTTCAGTTAAAAATCTCCTTCTTCGCATAGTCCAACAGCTTTACTTGGAGTACTTGCTTAGTTGTCAGACCTGCGACCCATGGACAGTCTGAGTCAACATTGGGCAGCTGTCCTGCATCTGTGGTCACTTTGCCTTTTTAGTGGCACTTCTCGAACTAGGAGAGTTGGATTCAAAGAGCCTCGTACCTGGAGCACTATTGTCGCTCAAGGCAGCCCTAGCTCTGAACGATGAAAGTTGATGCACAGGAAAACCGTGCGGAGTTCAGGAACATTTCGGATATCTCGTTCGATGCTAGGTTTTGCTTGGAGTTTATTGTCTTGCTCTTAAGCCCGACAGGCGCTGGGCCAGATCAGTGAATCAAGATGGGGCCCTAACGGAGAAAGTAGTTTGGTTGAAGCGTGGGGATAGAGAAATATGTCGGTTGAATTTGTGACCAATTTGGCCATCATTTGAATCAAACCAGCGACAAATTTTTCAAAAAAAAAACACATTAAATTCAGAACGGTCCATATAATTTAATGTTTGAAGATTATTTCATGTAAATGTTGACATTGACTGCGCATCAAATGGTCCATCCGCTTAGTCCAATTTTGGCATACTCTTTCCAACATTTCGGCCGGTATCTCACGAATAAATGCTTCCATGTTGTCTTCCAATGCGTCAATTGAAGCGAGCTTGTCTGTATAGACATGAGCTTTGACATAGCCCCGCAAAAAATAGTCTAAGGGCGTTAAATCGCACGATCTAGGCGGCCAATTGACCGGTCCCGAACGTGAAATAAAATGTTCACCGAACTCGCCTCTCGATAAGTTCATTGTTGCGCGTGCCGTGTGGCATGTGGCACCGTCTTGTTGAAACCACATGTCATGCAAGTCAGGCTCTTGCATTTTGGGGATAAAAAAGTTGGAAATCATCTCACGGTAGCGCTCACCATTCACAGGTACGTAACGATTCGCATCATCTTTGAAGAAGTACGGTCCAATGATGCCACCAGCCCATAAGCCGCATAAAACGGTGACTTTTTCTGGATACATTGGTAGCTCTTGCAATGCTTCTGACTGATATTCACTCCAAAATCGACAATTCTGCTTATTTACGTACCCATGGAGACAAAAATGAGCTTCGTCGCTGAACACAATTTAATGGAAGAAGAGCGAGATGAACTTTCTTAACAGAGCACGCATTTTGATAATAAAATTCAATTATTTGCAAGCGTTGTTCGTTTGTAAGACGATTCATGGTTATTTGTAAACCAAACTGAAGATGTTTGACAGTGAAACAAAACACGAAACGTGAGTCAGCTGTTTAAAGCAGTGTTGCCAAGAAGATAATAGCTAAAAACTCACCCTTTAGGACCGCCACGTATTTGTTGTCTGAATGACGTGTCGTTTCTGCAAGTGTAAAGGCGGCGCATGACGAAATAATTAAAAAAAATGCAGTCTGTCTGCTTCGCCACATACGTTATCTCGGTATCGAAACCATCGACATGACCTTTCCTTGAGATCTACAGCCGATACTCTGGGATTCTAATTGCACTGTGCATAGCTACATTTTGGTTTTGAAGGTCGATAGTCCGTAGATTGATCATCACCTCCAGACCGTCCAAAGGCAATTGTTGTTCTAATGCATATCATCTTGTCGAGCTTCAGAATTTTTTTTCCCAAGACTCAGCCTACCTAGTGCCTCATTACTGAGATTACAGCTTCTTGCGTTGTATGATGTCGTATGCGGCTTTGAAATCGATAAAAAGATGGTGAGTATCGATTTGAAACTCGCTGGTCTTCTCCAGGCTCTGCCTTAGTGTGAATGTTTGTTCTATAGTTGATTTGCCGGGCCGGAATCCGCACTTACACCGAAAAGTGCGGTGCAAAACGGCTTCAGACGTTCACACAGTACGCTGAATAGGATCTTGAAGGCGACATTGAGCAGGGATATACCTCTTTAGTTCTTGCACGGGTAGGGGGAACCAGGCTAGTGATGTCCTGGGAAATGAGAAGGACATTGAACTAGCTAGGCAGGGATGCAGGCATGTATCGTTCAATGCTTGCTTGAGGTGCACATTCCAATCTTCGCTAGGAACTTTCTTCAAAGTTCCTGAGTGGACTCAAGATAAGCCACTATGACAGACTGTGCGGCATCAGGCAATATAGTAGCACTGACGACCAACAAAACAATCGATCTCCTTCGGCGAACTCGTAGTGCTATCGCTAGATTTGTTGGTGTTATCTACTTTTCCTTATCCCACACAACATACATTGCCGCACTGTCAACAACGCAGCTGGAAGGGAAAGATATTGCGACCAATGACGATGTCCGTTTCGGTATAATTGTTGATCAGTTGGACCGACCCGGAGAACATAGTGCCTTCGGTGTTTACACCCAGCAGTCGCACTGCTACAATAACTCACACGACTTCTTATCAAAATTCGGCGCAGGACTACTCGGAACTTCTTCTACCGCACCACACGATGTATCTCATGAGCGAATTTCCGGCATTTCGAAGTCGCTCATCGCATCGAATTGTTCCACGCCATGAATGCTGTCCTATGCAGCTGTAGAAACCAATTCTACATTAACTTGTGAGCACTTATTTATTCAGACCTGGTGCTCACTTGGTGGCACCTTCTATGAGCGAGGTATATACAAAATGTCGTGTGACAGGTGAAATAGATGAAGTTGCTGCACAGCAGTTGTGTTTGCGTCATTGCCAGAAGTTGAACCGACCTGGTAACTGGTCTTTCCTTCCTTCGCTTTGCCACTGTTCTCAGCGGCAACTTAACCCAAAGACGTCATTTTCTGAATCTCAACTCAATCTCGAAGTGTGTCAATATTCAGACGAGTTTATTCCCACAACAGAAACAAGCAGCCCTCCTCTTTCTTCAATCTCAATCCCTCACGGGGAAACTGAAGGAAACATTTCCCAAACTTGCACCGCATTCCGCAGATACAAGGCAACAAACCACCATTCGAACCGAATCAATCGCCTCAAGTAACGCGCACACACAGCACACACCATTCTTCTGTGCCCTTGTGCACAGAGTACACATTGGATGCGCTCAATGCGGCTGGTTTATCCGAAATCCCGAGCACAACATCATTTGAATCTAAAAACCGATAAACCCAGATGAAAACTGAACGCAATCTGCCTCGTTGTTTGCAGTATCTTGCGCCGTCAATCCGAATAAATCCTTCTATCGCACATTGAATGCTCATCTCTGTCAATGTACCCTCTCTCGTTCGTTCATTTAGCAAAACAAAAAAAGTCGCCGGTGGCACCAAGGCTCGTTCCGCAGATGCGAACAACAACAAGAGCAGCGTAGCCGATGTCAAACCCGAGACCGTCGCCGTTGAACAGCAGCCAAAGGCAGAGGCACCAGCATCTTCCATTGCATCCACCAAAACAAAGCACCAAACGAGACCACAATCCGCCGGCACCGACCCGGCTGAGCAGCGCACCGTGCCGTCGTTGTCGAGCACGAAAAATAGGAAAAAGGCGCAACCCCTTCGTGCCAGTTCCGCAGCCGTTGGCAGCGCCAACAAGCAGTCGTCAAAGCAAAAGCTCAAGCAGACCTCGGCCAATTCGATAGCGGCACCCAGCGTCGAAAAACTACGTCGCGCTGAGGGCACCCTCTCAGGTCTGGCATCGCTGCGTCGTGTGGGCAACGCGAAAGTGGTCACCGATCCGGAAGGCAGAAATTCGACAATTAAAAGCAAATTCACACTCGGCCCACTGACACTCAAAGTGGAGAAGTCATTCAAGCGCGGCAATGTGCGCAACGTGAAGACAGCCACGGCCCGCACCAACGAAATGATCGGCCGGATTAAGTTCAGCGTGGTGAACGACCAGGCCACCCTCGTCTCCATCAAGGTTCAACAGCCGAAGCAGGTGAGTGCACACACCGCGGCAATTTACCGCACACAGCTTGATTACCCTATTTGTGCAATTCGCAGGTGGAGGTGGAGAGCAAGGACAACCACGACCGCACCCGGGAGTTCGTCTGGAGGCGCACCCCCAAAATCGCCCGTCTGGTGTCCGAGAAGCTGAAGCTGGCCGCCGAGTCCCTCTTCCAGCCGTCGGCCGGCGTTGAGGTCGTTCGGTTGTGATTTATTCATTCGCAGCAACATCACCACCAGCAGCAGCAGCAGCAGCAGAGACGAGTCGTCCTTTAAGCAATTAGTATCGTTAAGATAAATTATTTATTTATTTATTTATTCCCGTGCACCCGGGCAGCCGGGCGCGCACCCTGTCAGTAACTCACAGCTCATAACTCTCATGGTTTTGGTATTCTTTGGAAATGTTTAACCCCGGCAAATATTCTCCACGGCACTGGGGGCAATAGGCAACAACTCATCAGCATCATTATATTTTCTCCTCGTTCCCCCAACCCGGCCCCACCCTCGCGGGCGGTGGACTACGTGAACGGTGATGGGTGCAGGCCTGTGGCACGGCAAACTTTCGCCCCGGCACAGGTGCACCTGCACATATCTCTTGCTTTATTACGTTTTGTCAGGAAAATGAGCGGAAAATAAACGAATTTAAAAATAAACATGCATTTTTTCTTCCTCTGACGAGCTCCTTCGACCGGCTCCTGTCGGTGACGTTTGACGGGACTGTGTGTGTGCGCACGGTGTGCCTGCGATGTCGGGCGAAGTTCACATCGGAATGCATGCACGTATTTGGAAAGCGCAGCGGAAAGTGAATTAAATGTCTTATTTCCCCTCAGAAGGACGCAGTGGATCCTTTTTAATGATTTCTTCGAGGATGTTTGCCGTGGCAGTCTGAAGTTGTTTGTCGAACATGGATTTGATGGTGGAAGTTTTTTGATTAAACTCCAAGCGACGGAAAGGAGTGAATCAAAAGTTGGAAGGGCATGTACTTCGTCTTGTGTCTTTAAGCGATCCGAGGACTGGATAATCGATTTGGAGCGAAAAATAGAGCTTGGCATCCAGTGCCTTGTTGGTGAAGGCACTCGTTTGAGCTGAAGGGGTTGTGGGTCACCCAAGCAGATGTCATGGTCTCTTTGGAGTAATTTACGTATTTTGTTGATAATAATGAGCACTTTAGTGGGTGAGTGCAGGGATTGCTTTCATCCCCATCGGTGCGTAGCAAATTCATCCAACACAAGGACCGACGAATGATGGATGACTGAGTGCACCGTGCACCGCAATTGCACAACGAGTCTGGGCGAGGGATGCTGATTAAGAAGGAAAATTAAAATGGACAAGCAGACAAGTTCACCCAATGTCAACATTGATAAGACTGAAGCAGAAATAAGCGAGCAATGAGATATCCATCTTTCTCCTCTCTTGCCCCTTGATTCAATCAGACAGCGTTTTTCATAAGCTTTTCGCGCCGTGTCTGTGAATACGTGTGAGAACAGCTGATCGTCTTCCCCAACCATACTATTGGGGTAGATTGAATGTCTTAACTAATACGTGGCATAACATTTTGCGTTTGGAATACTATCCACGATCTGGAAAAGCAATGTCATCAGCTTAACAACCAAGCTGCGACTGTTCCGCTCCAACGTGGAATCGGTCTATATGGATGCAGTACCTGGAGAACGGGCCAGGAACCTATAAACATCACAATACGAAGGAGAAAGTGGCAGTGGATTCGACACATCCTACGGCGCGAGGACAATTCCATTGCGAAATACGCCAAGCAGTGGTATCCGCTTACGCAGGCAGGCAGAACAGCGGGGCGCCATGGTCAAACGCATAACAGTTGAAAAGGAATCGGATTCTTTGGAGGGAGCGAGATGGAGCACAGGCGATAGGGTTGTTGACGTCCTGTGCCCCCCGAGGGTTAAAGGACTTAAGTAAGTATTACATTTTTATCCACCCAATCCTAGCATTAAGATCATGAAACAACTGAACACACTTCAAACAATGGTACATGGTTGTGGCCAACTTCACACGATTTTCCCACAAATTCCATGAATCTGTCGCTCTTATCCCACAAAAACCATAGAATTAAGGTTTCTAGACAAGGAAACCGAAAGGGTTTTTGGACAAGCAAACCGAAAGGGTTTTTGGACAAAGGAACCGAAAGGGTTTTTGGACAAGGAAACCGAAAGGGTTTCTGGACAAGGAAACCGAAAGGGTTTTTGGACAAAGGAACCGAAAGGGTTTCTGGACAAGCAAACCGAAAGGGTTTTTGGACAAAGGAACCGAAAGGGTTTCTGGACAAGCAAACCGAAAGGGTTTCTGGACAAGGAAACCGAAAGGGTTTCTGGACAAGCAAACCGAAAGGGTTTCTGGACAAGGAAACCGAAAGGGTTTCTGGACAAGCAAACCGAAAGGGTTTCTGGACAAGCAAACCGAAAGGGTTTTTGGACAAAGGAACCGAAAGGGTTTCTGGACAAGGAAACCGAAAGGGTTTCTGGACAAGGAAACCGAAAGGGTTTTTGGACAAAGGAACCGAAAGGGTTTCTGGACATGGAAACCGAAAGGGTTTCTGGACAAGCAAACCGAAAGGGTTTTTGGACAGAGGAACCGAAAGTGTTTCTGGACAAGGAAAACGAAAGGGTTTCTGGACAAGGAAACCGAAAGGGTTTCTGGACAAAAGAACCTAAAGGGGCTTCTGGACAAGCAAACCGAAAGGGTTTCTGGACAAGGAAACCGAAAGGATTTCTGGACAAAGGAACCGAAAGGGGTTTCTGGACAAGCACACCGAAAGGGTTTCTGGACAAGGAAAACGAAAGGGTTTCTGGACAAGGAAAACGAAAGGGTTTTGGACAAAGGAACCGAAAGGGTTTCTGGACAAGCAAACCGAAAGGGTTTCTGGACAAGGACACCGAAAGGGTTTCTGGACAAAGGAACCGAAGGGGTTTCTGGACAAAGGAACCGAAAGGGTTTCTGGACAAGGAAACCGAAAGGGTTTCAGGACAAGGAAACCGAAAGGGTTTCTGGACAAGGACACCGAAAGGGTTTCTGGACAAAGGAACCGAAGAAGTTTCTGGACAAAGGAACCGAAAGGGTTTCTGGACAAGGAAAACAAAAGGGTTTCTGGACAAGCAAACCGAAAGCGTTTCTGGACAAAGGAACCGAAAGGGTTTCTGGACAAGGAAACCGAAAGGGTTTTTGGACACAGAAACCGGAAGGGGTTTCTGGACAAGCAAACCGAAAGGGTTTCTGGACAAGGAAACCGAAAGGGTTTCTGGACAAAGGAACCGAAAGGGTTTCGGCACAAAGGAAACCGAAAGGGGTTTCTGGACAAGCAAACCGAAAGGGGTTTCTGGACAAGCAAACCGAAAGGGTTTCTGGACAAGGAAACCGAAAGAGTTTTTGGACAAAGGAACAGAAAGGGGTTTCTGGACAAGCACACCGAAAGGGTTTCTGGACAAGGAAACCGAAAGGGTTTCTGAAAAAGCAAACCGAAAGGGTTTCTGGACAAGGAAACCGAAAGGGTTTTTGGACAAAGGAACCGAAAGGGTTTTTGGACAAAGGAACCGAAAGGGGTTTCAGGACAAGCAAACCGAAAGGGTTTCTGAAAAAGCAAACCGAAAGGGTTTCTGGACAAGCAAACCAAAAGGGTGTCAGGACAAATGAATCGAAAGGGTTTCTGGACAAGGAAACCGAAAGGGTTTCTGGACAAGGAAAACGAAAGGGTTTCTGGACAAGGAAAACGAAAGAGTTTTTGGAAACAGGAACCGAAAGGGTTTCTGGACAAGGGAACCGAAAGGGTTTCTGGACAAAAGAACCGAAAGGGTTTCTTGACAAGGAAACCGAAAGGGTTTCTGAAAAAGCAAACCGAAAGGGTTTCTGGACAAGCAAACCGAAAGGGTGTCTGGACAAATGAATCGAAAGGGTTTCTGGACAAGGAAACCGAAAGGGATTCTGGACAAGGAAAACGAAAGGGTTTCTGGACAAGGAAACCGAAAGGGTTTTTGGACAAAGGAACCGAAAGGGTTTTTGGACAAAGGAACCGAAAGGGTTTCTGGACAAGGAAACCGAAAGGGTTTCTGGACAAAAGAACCGAAAGGGTTTCTGGACAAAGGAACGGAAAGGGTTTCTGCACAAATGAATCGAAAGGGTTTCTGGACAAGGAAACCGAAAGGGTTTCTGGACAAGCAAACCGAAAGGGTTTCTGGACAAGGAAAACGAAAGGGTTTCTGGACAAGGAAACCGAAAGTGTTTCTGGACAAAAGAACCGATAGGGTTTCTGGACAAGGGAACCGAAAGGGTTTCTGGACAAGCAAACCGAAAGGGTTTCTGGACAAGGAAACCGAAAGGGTTTCTGGACAAGGAAAACGAAAGGGTTTCTGGACAATCAAACCGAAAGGGTTTCTGGACAAGGAAACCGAAAGGGTTTCTGGACAAGGAAACCGAAAGGGTTTCCGGACAAGGAAACCGAAAAGGTTCTTGGACAAGGAAACCGAAAGGGTTTTTGGAAAAGGAAAACGAAAGGGTTTCTGGACAAGGAAACTGAAAGGGTTTCTGGACAAGGAAACCGAAAGGGTTTCTGGACAAAAGAACCGAAAGGGTTTCTGGACAAGGAAACCGAAAGGGTTTCTGGACAAGGAAAACGATAGGGTTTCTGGACAATCAAACCGAAAGGGTTTCTGGACAAGGAAACCGAAAGGGTTTCTGGACAAGGAAACCGAAAGGGTTTCTGGACAAGCAAACCGAAAGGGTTTCTGGACAAGGAAAACGAAAGGGTTTCTGGACAATCAAACCGAAAGGGTTTCTGGACAAGGAAACCGAAAGGGTTTCTGGACAAGGAAAACGATAGGGTTTCTGGACAATCAAACCGAAAGGGTTTCTGGACAAGGAAACCGAAAGGGTTTCTGGACAAGCAAACCGAAAGGGTTTCTGGACAAGGAAAACGAAAGGGTTTCTGGACAATCAAACCGAAAGGGTTTCTGGACAAGGAAACCGAAAGGGTTTCTGGACAAGGAAAACGAAAGGGTTTCTGGACAATCAAACCGAAAGGGTTTCTGGACAAGCAAACCGAAAGGGTTTCTGGACAAGGAAACCGAAAGTGTTTCCGGACAAGGAAACCGAAAAGGTTCTTGGACAAGGAAACCGAAAGGGTTTTTGGACAAGGAAAACGAAAGGGTTTCTGGACAAGGAAACCGAAAGGGTTTCTGGACAAGGAAACCGAAAGGGTTTCTGGACAAGGAAACCGAAAGGGTTTCCGGACAAGGAAACCGAAAAGGTTCTTGGACAAGGAAACCGAAAGGGTTTTTGGACAAGGAAACCGAAAATGTTCTTGGACAAGGAAACCGAAAGGGTTTTTGGACAAGGAAAACGAAAGGGTTTCTGGACAAGGAAACCGAAAGGGTTTCTGGACAAATGAATCGAAAGGGTTTCTGGACAAGGAAAACGAAAGGGTTTCTGGACAAGGAAACCGAAAGGGTTCCTGGACAAGGAAACCGAAAGGGTTTCTGGACAAGGAAACCGAAAGTGTTTCTGGACAAAAGAACCGAAAGGGTTTCTGGACAAGGAAACCGAAAGGGTTTCTGGACAAGCAAAACGAAAGGGTTTCTGGACAAGGAAACCGAAAGGGTTTCTGGACAAGCAAACCGAAGGGGTTTTTAGACAAAGGAACCGAAAGGGTTTCTGGACAAAGAAACCGAAAGGGTTTCTGGACAAGGAAACCGAAAGGGTTTCTGGACAAATGAATCGAAAGGGTTTCTGGACAAGGAAAACGAAAGGGTTTCTGGACAAGGAAACCGAAAGGGTTTCTGGACAAGGAAACCGAAAGGGTTTCTGGACAAGGAAACCGAAAGTGTTTCTGGACAAAAGAACCGAAAGGGTTTCTGGACAAGGAAACCGAAAGGGTTTCTGGACAAGCAAAACGAAAGGGTTTCTGGACAAGGAAACCGAAAGGGTTTCTGGACAAGCAAACCGAAGGGGTTTTTAGACAAAGGAACCGAAAGGGTTTCTGGACAAAGAAACCGAAAGGGTTTCTGGACAAGGAAACCGAAAGGGTTTCTGGACAAGGAAACCGAAAGGGTTTCCGGACAAGAAAACCGAAAAGGTTCTTGGACAAGGAAACCGAAAGGGTTTTTGGACAAGGAAAACGAAAGGGTTTCTGGAGGAGGAAACCGATAAGTTTCTGGACAAGGAAACCGAAAGGGTTTCTGGACAAGCAAAACGAAAGGGTTTCTGGACAAGGAAACCGAAAGGGTTTCTGGACAAGGAAACCGAAAGGGTTTTTGGGCACAGGAACCGAAAGGGTTTCTGGACAAGAAAACCGAAAGGGTTTTTGGACACGGGAACCGAAAGGGGTTTCTGGACAAGCAAACCGAAAGGGTTTGTGGACACAGGAAAACGAAAGGGTTTCTGGACAAGGAAACCGAAAGGGTTTTTGGACAAGGAAACCGAAAGGGTTTTTGGACACAGGAACCGAAAGGGTATCTGGACAAGAAAACCGAAAAGGTTTTCTGGACAAGCAAACCGAAAGGGTTTCTGGACAAAGGAACCGAAAGGGTTTCTGGACAAGGAAAACGAAAGGGTTTCTGGACAAGGAAACCGAAAGGGTTTCTGGACAAGGAAACCGAAAGGGTTTCTGGACAAGGAAACCGAAAGAGTTTCTGGACAAGAAAACCGAAAAGATTTTCTGGACAAGGAAACCGAAAGGGTTTTTGGACACAGAAACCGAAAGGGGTTTCTGGACAAGCAAACCGAAAGGGTTTCTGGACAAGGAAACCGAAAGGGTTTTTGGACAAAGGAACAGAAAGGGGTTTCTGGACAAGCACACCGAAAGGGTTTCTGGACAAGGAAACCGAAAGGGTTTTTGGAAAAGGAAACCGAAAGGGGTTTCTGGACAAGCAAACCGAAAGGGGTTTCTGGACGAGCACACCGAAAGGGTTTCTGGACAAGGAAACCGAAAGGGTTTCTGGACAAGCAAAACGAAAGGGTTTCTGGACAAGGAAACCGAAAGGGTTTTTGGACAAAGGAACAGAAAGGGGTTTCTGGACAAGCACACCGAAAGGGGTTTCTGGACAAGGAAACCGAAAGGGTTTTTGGACAAAGGAACAGAAAGGGGTTTCTGGACAAGCACACCGAAAGGGTTTCTGGACAAGGAAACCGAAAGGGTTTTTGGAAAAGGAAACCGAAAGGGGTTTCTGGACAAGCAAACCGAAAGGGGTTTCTGGACGAGCACACCGAAAGGGTTTCTGGACAAGGAAACCGAAAGGGTTTCTGGACAAATGAATCGAAAGGGTTTCTGGACAAGGAAACCGAAAGGGTTTTTGGAAAAGGAAACCGAAAGGGGTTTCTGGACAAGCAAACCGAAAGGGGTTTCTGGACGAGCACACCGAAAGGGTTTCTGGACAAGGAAACCGAAAGGGTTTCTGGACAAATGAATCGAAAGGGTTTCTGGACAAGGAAACCGAAAGGGTTTTTGGACAAAGGAACAGAAAGGGGTTTCTGGACAAGCACACCGAAAGGGTTTCTGGACAAGGAAACCGAAAGGGTTTTTGGAAAAGGAAACCGAAAGGGGTTTCTGGACAAGCAAACCGAAAGGGGTTTCTGGACGAGCACACCGAAAGGGTTTCTGGACAAGGAAACCGAAAGGGTTTCTGGACAAATGAATCGAAAGGGTTTCTGGACAAGGAAACCGAAAGGGTTTTTGGACAAAGGAACCGAAAGGGGTTTCTGGACAGGCAAACCGAAAGGGTTTCTGGACAAGCAAACCGAAAGGGTTTCTGGACAAAGGAACCGAAAGGGTTTCTGGACAAAAGAACCGAAAGGGTTTCTTGACAAGGAAACCGAAAGGGTTTCTGGACAAGCAAACCGAAAGGGTTTCTGGACAAGCAAACCGAAAGGGTGTCTGGACAAGCAAACCGAAAGGGTTTCTGGACAAGGAAACCGAAAGGGTTTTTGGACAAAGGAACCGAAAGGGGTTTCTGGACAAGCAAACCGAAAGGGTTTTTGGACAAAGGAACTGAAAGGGGTTTCTGGACAAGCAAACTGAAAGGGTTTCTGGACAAAAGAACCGAAAGGGTTTCTGGACAAAGGAACCGAAAGGGTTTCTGGACAAGCAAACCGAAGGGGTTTTTGGACAAAGGAACCGAAAGGGTTTCTGGACAAGCAAACCGAAGATTTCTGGACAAGGAAACCGAAAGGGTTTCTGGACAAGCAAAACGAAAGGGTTTCTGGACAATGAAACCGAAAGGGTTTCTGGACAAGGAAACCGAAAGGGTTTCTGGACAAGGAAACCGAAAGGGTTTCTGGACAAGCAAACCGAAAGGGTTTCTGGACAAAGGAACCGAAAGGATTTCTGGACAAAGGAACCGCATGGGTTTCTGGACAAAGGAACCGAAAGGGTTTCTGGACAAGCAAACTGAAAGGGTTTCTGGACAAGGAAACCGAAAGGGTTTTTGGACAAAGGAACCGAAATGGTTTCTGGACAAGCAAACCGAAAGGGTTTCTGGACAAGGAAACCGAAAGGGTTTCTGGACAAGCAAAACGAAAGGGTTTCTGGACAAGGAAACCGAAAGGGTTTCTGGACAAGCAGAACGAAAGGGTTTCTGGACAAGGAAACCGAAAGGGTTTCTGGACAAGCAAACCGAAAGGGTTTCTGGACAAGGAAACCGAAAGGGTTTCTGGACAAGCAGAACGAAAGGGTTTCTGGACAAGGAAACCGAAAGGGTTTCTGGACAAAGGAACCGAAAGGGTTTCTGGACAAGGAAACCGAAAGGGTTTTTGGACAAAGGAACCGAAAGTGTTTCTGGACAAGCAAACTGAAAGGGTTTCTGGACAAGCAGAACGAAAGGGTTTCTGGACAAGGAAACCGAAAGGGTTTCTGGACAAGGAAACCGAAAGGGTTTCTGGACAAGCAAACCGAAAGGGTTTTTGGACAAGCAAACCGAAAGGGTTTCTGGACAAGCAAACCGAAAGGGGTTTCTGGACAAGCAAACCGAAAGGGTTTCTGGACAAGGAAACCGAAAGGGTTTCTGGACAAGCAGAACGAAAGGGTTTCTGGACAAGGAAACCGAAAGGGTTTCTGGACAAGGAAACCGAAAGGGTTTTTGGACAAAGGAACCGAAAGGGGTTTCTGGACAAGCAAACCGAAAGGGTTTCTGGACAAAGGAACCGAAAGGGTTTCTGGACAAAAGAACCGAAAGGGTTTCTGGACAAGGAAACCGAAAGGGTTTCTGGACAAGCAAACCGAAAGGGTTTCTGGACAAGCAAACCGAAAGGGTTTCTGGACAAAGGAACCGAAAGGGTTTCTGGATAAAAGAACCGAAAGGGTTTCTGGACAAGGAAACCGAAAGGGTTTCTGGACAAGCAAACCGAATGGGTCTCTGGACAAGCAAACCGAAAGGGTTTCTGGACAAGCAAACCGAAAGGGTTTCTGGACAAAGGAACCGAAAGGGTTTCTGGACAAAAGAACCGAAAGGGTTTCTGGACAAGGAAACCGAAAGGGTTTCTGGACAAGCAAACCGAAAGGGTTTTTAAACAAAGGAACTGAAGGGGGTTTCTGGACAAGCAAACCGAAAGGGTTTCTGGACAAAAGAACCGAAAGGGTTTCTGGACAAAGGAACCGAAAGGGTTTCTGGACAAGCAAACCGAAAGGGTTTCTGGACAAGCAAACCGAAAGGGTTTCTGGACAAAGGAACCGAAAGGGTGTCTGGACAAGCAAACCGAAAGGGTTTCTGGGCAAGCAAAACAAAAGGGTTTCTGGACAAGGAAACCAAAAGGGTTTCTGGACAAGGAAACCGAAAGGGTTTTTGGACAAAGGAACCGAAAGGGTGTCTGGACAATCAAACCGAAAGGGTTTCTGGACAAAGGAACCGAAAGGGTTTCTGGATAAAAGAACCGAAAGGGTTTCTGGACAAGGAAACCGAAAGGGTTTCTGGACAAGCAAACCGAAAGGGTTTCTGGACAAGGAAACCGAAAGGGTTTTTGGACAAAGGAACCGAAAGGGTGTCTCGACAAGCAAACCGAAAGGGTTTCTGGGCAAGCAAAACAAAAGGGTTTCTGGACAAGGAAACCGAAAGGGTTTCTGGACAAGGAAACCGAAAGGGTTTTTGGACAAAGGAACCGAAAGGGTGTCTGGACAATCAAACCGAAAGGGTTTCTGGACAAAGGAACCGAAAGGGTGTCTGGACAATCAAACCGAAAGGGTTTTTGGACAAAGGAACCGAAAGGGTTTCTGGACAAGCAAACCGAAAGGGTTTCTGGACAAGCAAACCGAAAGGGTTTCTGGACAAGCAAACCGAAAGGGTTTCTGGACAAGGAAACCGAAAGCGTTTCTGGACAAAGGAACCGAAAGGGTTTCTGGACAAGGAAACCGAACGGGTTTCTGGACAAGAAAACCAAAAAGGTTTCTGGACAAGGAAACCGAAAGGGTTTCTGGACAAGCAGAACGAAAGGGTTTCTGGACAAGGAATTCGAAAGGGTTTCTGGACAAACAAACCGAAAGGGTTTTTGGACAAGGAAACCGAACGGGTTTCTGGACAAGAAAACCAAAAAGGTTTCTGGACAAGGAAACCGAAAGGGTTTCTGGACAAGCAGAACGAAAGGGTTTCTGGACAAGGAATTCGAAAGGGTTTCTGGACAAACAAACCGAAAGGGTTTTTGGACAAGGAAACCGAAAGGGTTTCTGGACAAAGGAACCGAAAGGGTTTCTGGAAAAGCAAACCGAAAGGGTTTCTGGACAAGGAAACCGAAAGCGTTTCTGGACAAGCAAACCAAAAGGGTTTTTGGACAAGGGAACCGAAAGGGGTTTCTGGACAAGGAAACCGAAAGGGTTTTTGGACAAAGGAACCGAAAGGGGTTTCTGGACAAGCAAACCGAAAGGGTTTCTGGACAAGCAAACCGAAAGGGTTTCTGGACAAGGAAACCGAAAGGGTTTCTGGACAAGCAAAACGAAAGGGTTTCTGGACAAGGAAACCGAAAGGGTTTCTGGACAAGCAAACCGAAAGGGTTTTTGGACAAAGGAACTGAAAGGGGTTTCTGGACAAGCAAACCGAAAGGGTTTCTGGACAAGGAAACCGAAAGGGTTTCTGCACAAGAAATACGAAAGGGTTTCTGGACAAGAAAAACGAAAGGGTCTGTCTGGACAAGCAAACCGAAAGGGTTTCTGGACAAGGAAACCGAAAGGGTTTTTGGACAAAGGAACCGAAAGGGGTTTCTGGACAAGCAAACCGAAAGGGTTTTTGGACAAAGGAACTGAAAGGGGTTTCTGGACAAGCAAACCGAAAGGGTTTCTGGACAAAAGAACCGAAAGGGTTTCTGGACAAAGGAACCGAAAGGGTTTCTGGACAAGCAAACCGAAGGGGTTTTTGGACAAAGGAACCGAAAGGGTTTCTGGACAAGCAAACCGAAGATTTCTGGACAAGGAAACCGAAAGGGTTTCTGGACAAGCAAAACGAAAGGGTTTCTGGACAATGAAACCGAAAGGGTTTCTGGACAAGGAAACCGAAAGGGTTTCTGGACAAGGAAACCGAAAGGGTTTCTGGACAAGCAAACCGAAAGGGTTTCTGGACAAAGGAACCGAAAGGATTTCTGGACAAAGGAACCGCATGGGTTTCTGGACAAAGGAACCGAAAGGGTTTCTGGACAAGCAAACTGAAAGGGTTTCTGGACAAGGAAACCGAAAGGGTTTTTGGACAAAGGAACCGCAATGGTTTCTGGACAAGCAAACCGAAAGGGTTTCTGGACAAGGAAACCGAAAGGGTTTCTGGACAAGCAAAACGAAAGGGTTTCTGGACAAGGAAACCGAAAGGGTTTCTGGACAAGCAGAACGAAAGGGTTTCTGGACAAGGAAACCGAAAGGGTTTCTGGACAAGCAAACCGAAAGGGTTTCTGGACAAGGAAACCGAAAGGGTTTCTGGACAAGCAGAACGAAAGGGTTTCTGGACAAGGAAACCGAAAGGGTTTCTGGACAAAGGAACCGAAAGGGTTTCTGGACAAGGAAACCGAAAGGGTTTTTGGACAAAGGAACCGAAAGTGTTTCTGGACAAGCAAACTGAAAGGGTTTCTGGACAAGCAGAACGAAAGGGTTTCTGGACAAGGAAACCGAAAGGGTTTCTGGACAAGGAAACCGAAAGGGTTTCTGGACAAGCAAACCGAAAGGGTTTTTGGACAAGCAAACCGAAAGGGTTTCTGGACAAGCAAACCGAAAGGGGTTTCTGGACAAGCAAACCGAAAGGGTTTCTGGACAAGGAAACCGAAAGGGTTTCTGGACAAGCAGAACGAAAGGGTTTCTGGACAAGGAAACCGAAAGGGTTTCTGGACAAGCAAACCGAAAGGGTTTCTGGACAAAGGAACCGAAAGGGTTTCTGGACAAAAGAACCGAAAGGGTTTCTGGACAAGGAAACCGAAAGGGTTTCTGGACAAGCAAACCGAAAGGGTTTCTGGACAAAGGAACCGAAAGGGTTTCTGGATAAAAGAACCGAAAGGGTTTCGGGACAAGGAAACCGAAAGGGTTTCTGGACAAGCAAACCGAATGGGTTTCTGGACAAGCAAACCGAAAGGGTTTCTGGACAAGCAAACCGAAAGGGTTTCTGGACAAAGGAACCGAAAGGGTTTCTGGACAAAAGAACCGAAAGGGTTTCTGGACAAGGAAACCGAAAGGGTTTCTGGACAAGCAAACCGAAAGGGTTTCTGGACAAAGGAACCGAAAGGGTGTCTGGACAAGCAAACCGAAAGGGTTTCTGGGCAAGCAAAACAAAAGGGTTTCTGGACAAGGAAACCGAAAGGGTTTCTGGACAAGGAAACCGAAAGGGTTTTTGGACAAAGGAACCGAAAGGGTGTCTGGACAATCAAACCGAAAGGGTTTCTGGACAAAGGAACCGAAAGGGTTTCTGGATAAAAGAACCGAAAGGGTTTCTGGACAAGGAAACCGAAAGGGTTTCTGGACAAGCAAACCGAAAGGGTTTCTGGACAAGGAAACCGAAAGGGTTTTTGGACAAAGGAACCGAAAGGGTGTCTGGACAAGCAAACCGAAAGGGTTTCTGGGCAAGCAAAACAAAAGGGTTTCTGGACAAGGAAACCGAAAGGGTTTCTGGACAAGGAAACCGAAAGGGTTTTTGGACAAAGGAACCGAAAGGGTGTCTGGACAATCAAACCGAAAGGGTTTCTGGACAAAGGAACCGAAAGGGTGTCTGGACAATCAAACCGAAAGGGTTTTTGGACAAAGGAACCGAAAGGGTTTCTGGACAAGCAAACCGAAAGGGTTTCTGGACAAGCAAACCGAAAGGGTTTCTGGACAAGCAAACCGAAAGGGTTTCTGGACAAGGAAACCGAAAGCGTTTCTGGACAAAGGAACCGAAAGGGTTTCTGGACAAGGAAACCGAACGGGTTTCTGGACAAGAAAACCAAAAAGGTTTCTGGACAAGGAAACCGAAAGGGTTTCTGGACAAGCAGAACGAAAGGGTTTCTGGACAAGGAATTCGAAAGGGTTTCTGGACAAACAAACCGAAAGGGTTTTTGGACAAGGAAACCGAACGGGTTTCTGGACAAGAAAACCAAAAAGGTTTCTGGACAAGGAAACCGAAAGGGTTTCTGGACAAGCAGAACGAAAGGGTTTCTGGACAAGGAATTCGAAAGGGTTTCTGGACAAACAAACCGAAAGGGTTTTTGGACAAGGAAACCGAAAGGGTTTCTGGACAAAGGAACCGAAAGGGTTTCTGGAAAAGCAAACCGAAAGGGTTTCTGGACAAGGAAACCGAAAGCGTTTCTGGACAAGCAAACCAAAAGGGTTTTTGGACAACGGAACCGAAAGGGGTTTCTGGACAAGCAAACCGAAAGGGTTTCTGGACAAGCAAACCGAAAGGGTTTCTGGACAAGGAAACCGAAAGGGTTTCTGGACAAGCAAAACGAAAGGGTTTCTGGACAAGGAAACCGAAAGGGTTTCTGGACAAGCAAACCGAAAGGGTTTTTGGACAAAGGAACTGAAAGGGGTTTCTGGACAAGCAAACCGAAAGGGTTTCTGGACAAGGAAACCGAAAGGGTTTCTGCACAAGAAATACGAAAGGGTTTCTGGACAAGAAAAACGAAAGGGTTTCTGGACAAGGAAACCGAAAGGGTTTCTGGACAAGCAAACCGAAAGGGTTTTTGGACAAAGGAACTGAAAGGGGTTTTTGGACAAGAAAACCGAAAGGGTTTCTGGACAAGGAAACCGAAAGGGTTTCTGCACAAGAAAAACGAAAGGGTTTCTGAACAAGGAAACCGAAAAGGTTTTTGGACAAAGGAACCGAAAGGGGTTTCTGGACAAGCAAACCGAAAGGGTTTCTGGACAATTAAACCGAAAGGGTTTCTGGACAAGCAAACCGAAAGGGTTTCTGGACAAGCAAACCGAAGGGGTTTTTGGACAAAGGAACCGAAAGGGTTTCTGGACAAAAGAACCGAAAGGGTTTCTGGACAAGGAAACCGAAAGGGTTTCTGGACAAAGGAACCGAAAGGGTTTCTGGACAAAGGAACCGAAAGGGTTTCTGGACAAGGAAACCGAAAGGGTTTTTGGACAAAGGAACCGAAAGGGGTTTCTGGACAAGCAAACCGAAAGGGTTTCTGGACAAGGAAACCGGAAGGGTTTCTGGACAAGCAAACCGAAAGGGTTTCTGGACAAGCAAAACGAAAGGGTTTCTGGACAAGCAAACCGAAAGGGTTTCTGGACAAGCAAACCGAAAGGGTTTCTGGACAAGGAAACCGAAATTGTTTCTGGACAAGCAAACCGAAAGGGTTTCTGGACAAGCAAACCGAAAGGGTTTCTGGACAAGGAAACCGAAAAGGTTTTTGGACAAAGGAACCGAAAGGGGTTTCTGGACAAGCAAACCAAAAGGGTTTCTGGACAAGGAAACCGAAAGGGTTTCTGGACAAGCAAACCGAAAGGGTTTCTGGACAATTAAACCGAAAGGGTTTCTGGACAAGCAAACCGAAAGGGTTTCTGGACAAGCAAACCGAAAGGGTGTCTGGACAAGCAAACCGAAAGGGTTTCTGGACAAGCAAACCGAAAGGGTTTCTGGACAAGCAAACCGAAAGGGTTTCTGGACAAGCAAACCGAAGGGGTTTTTGGAAAAAGGAACCGAAAGGGTTTCTGGACAAAAGAACCGAAAGGGTTTCTGGACAAGGAAACCGAAAGGGTTTCTGGACAAAGGAACCGAAAGGGTTTCTGGACAAAGGAACTGAAAGGGTTTCTGGACAAGGAAACCGAAAGGGTTTTTGGACAAAGGAACCGAAAAGGGTTTCTGGACAAGCAAACCGAAAGGGTTTCAGGACAAGGAAACCGGAAGGGTTTCTGGACAAGCAAACCGAAAGGGTTTCTGGACAAGCAAAACGAAAGGGTTTCTGGACAAGCAAACCGAAAGGGTTTCTGGACAAGCAAACCGAAAGGGTTTCTGGACAAGGAAACCGAAAGGGTTTCTGGACAAGCAAACCGAAAGGGTTTCTGGACAAGCAAACCGAAAGGGTTTCTGGACAAGGAAACCGAAAAGGTTTTTGGACAAAGGAACCGAAAGGGATTTCTGGACAAGCAAACCGAAAGGGTTTCTGGACAAGGAAACCGAAAGGGTTTCTGGACAAGCAAACCGAAAGGGTTTCTGGACAAGCAAACCGAATGAGTTTCTGGACAAGGAAACCGAAAGGGTTTCTGGACAAGGAAACCGAAAGGGTTTCTGGACAAGCAAACCGAAAGGGTTTTTGGACAAAAGAACCGAAAGGGTTTCTGGACAAAGGAACCGAAAGGGTTTCTGGACAAGCACACCGAAAGAGTTTCTGGACAAAAGAACCGAAAGGGTTTCTGGACAAAGGAACCGAAAGGGTTTCTGGACAAGCACACCGAAAGAGTTTCTGGACAAAAGAACCGAAAGGGTTTCTGGACAAAGGAACCGAAAGGGTTTCTGGACAAGCAAACCGAAAGGGTTTCTGGACAAGCAAACCGAAAGGGTTTCTGGATAAGCAAAACGAAAGGGTTTCTGGACAAGGAAACCGAAAAGGTTTTTGGACAAAGGAACCGAATGGGGTTTCTGGACAAGCAAGCCGAAAGGGTTTCTGGACAAGGAGCCAAAAGGGTTTCTGGACAAAGGAACCGAAAGGGTTTCTGGACAAGCAAACCGAAAGGGTTTCTGGACAAGCAAACCGAAAGAGTTTCTGAACAAGGAAACCGAAAGGGTTTCTGGACAAGGAAACCGAAAGGGTTTCTGGACAAGCAAACCGAAAGGGTTTTTGGACAAAGGAACTGAAATGGGTTTCTGGACAAGCAAACCGAAAGGGTTTCTGGACAAAAGAACCGAAAGGGTTTCTGGACAAAGGAACCGAAAGGGTTTCTGGACAAGCAAGCCGAAAGGGTTTTTGGACAAAAGAACCGAAAGGGTTTCTGGACAAAGGAACCGAAAGGGTTTCTGGACAAGCACACCGAAAGAGTTTCTGGACAAAAGAACCGAAAGGGTTTCTGGACAAAGGAACCGAAAGGGTTTCTGGACAAGCACACCGAAAGAGTTTCTGGACAAAAGAACCGAAAGGGTTTCTGGACAAAGGAACCGAAAGGGTTTCTGGACAAGCAAACCGAAAGGGTTTCTGGACAAGCAAACCGAAAGGGTTTCTGGATAAGCAAAACGAAAGGGTTTCTGGACAAGGAAACCGAAAAGGTTTTTGGACAAAGGAACCGAATGGGGCTTCTGGACAAGCAAGCCGAAAGGGTTTCTGGACAAGGAGCCAAAAGGGTTTCTGGACAAAGGAACCGAAAGGGTTTCTGGACAAGCAAACCGAAAGGGTTTCTGGACAAGGAGCCAAAAGGGTTTCTGGACAAGGAGCCAAAAGGTTTTCTGTACATAAGAACCGAAAGGGTTTCTGGACAAGGAGCCAAAAGGGTTTCTGGACAAAGGAACCGAAAGGGTTTCTGGACAAGCAAACCGAAAGGGTTTCTGGACAAGCAAACCGAAAGAGTTTCTGAACAAGGAAACCGAAAGGGTTTCTGGACAAGGAAACCGAAAGGGTTTCTGGACAAGCAAACCGAAAGGGTTTTTGGACAAAGGAACTGAAAGGGGTTTCTGGACAAGCAAACCGAAAGGGTTTCTGGACAAAAGAACCGAAAGGGTTTCTGGACAAAGGAACCGAAAGGGTTTCTGGACAAGCAAGCCGAAAGGGTTTCTGGACAAGGAGCCAAAAGGGTTTCTGGACAAGGAAACCGAAAGGGTTTCTGGACAAGCAAACCGAAAGGGTTTCTGGACAAGGAAACCGAAAGGGTTTCTGGACAAAGGAACCGAAAGGGTTTCTGGACAAGGAAACCGAAAGGGTTTCTGGACAAGCAAACCGAAAGGGTTTCTGGACAAGGAAACCGAAAGGGTTTCTGGACAAAGGAACCGAAAGGGTTTCTGGACAAGGAAAACGAAAGGGTTTCTGGACAAGGAAACCGAAAGGGTTTTTGGACAAAGGAACCGAAAGGGGTTTCTGGACAAGCAAACCGAAAGGGTTTCTGGACAAGGAAACCGAAAGGGTTTCTGGACAAGGAAACCGAAAGGGTTTTTGGACAAAGGAACCGAAAGGGTTTCTGGACAAGGAAAACGAAAGGGTTTCTGGACAAGGAAACCGAAAGGGTTTTTGGACAAAGGAACCGAAAGGGGTTTCTGGACAAGCAAACCGAAAGGGTTTCTGGACAAGGAAACCGAAAGGGTTTCTGGACAAGGAAACCGAAAGGGTTTCTGGACAAGCAAACCGAAAGGGTTTCCGAAAGGGTTTCTGGACAAAGGAACCGAAAGGGTTTCTGGACAAGTAAACTGCTGTTGTAACATAGGCAGCGGCACAGTCGAAGCAAAATTGTATGACTTTGAATAGAAATTATCTATCACTGTCGACAACAAAGAGCAAACATTTGCATGGAATTGAACCTGTCTCGTAGCACCTGCGAATCTTACAGGCACCAAGAACTTTGCAAGGCTACTAAAAATATCTTCACGAATTAATATCCTCCACATTAAAGCCCTGCTGCTTAGCCACCTTTAATCACTCTCGGATTCTCATCACGCGATCTGAGCGCCTCCAACACCACACCACAGCACAGTAACGATATGTGATTTCAACCCGAACACCCTTAAATGTTTAGTTTCGTGTTAAGGCACTCTGTAATTATCTCCACCCCCCAGTGTGGGATGAGCAGGTGCCGGGGAATCACACACAAAACAGTTCCAAGCCCATTTCACACGTTGCCATTCCCCACCCATTATTCACAACAACAATTGCCGCTCATTGTGTATGCAATGCCATTATTATTCGAATTCCAAATAAAACACAAAAAACACAAAAAAAACCCAAACAAAGGCCGAAAAGAAACACTCTGTAATCCAATCCCAGTGAGCATTAGCCCCGAACAAACATGCATTAATTATAAATGTCCATAATTGCGTGTCACATAATAACTCATTCTATTCAGTCGGCGCTTGCCCGTCGTCGGTTGTCGGTCTCCCCTTGTCACCCTTTCAACGCTGAATAGGACCGCATAGCCTCCTCTCGCACCGCAATTGATGGTCGTGTGTACGCCTTGGTGCATGACTTAATCCTTGCGCGGCTCACACCACACGGCCAGCGGCTCGCCACCCACCGCCCACCAGCCATCATCCACCATCCGCCATCCACCATCGAAACCTTCTCGCATTCGGGTTCCTAAATTGAATTCCGATGTCATTAAGGGCTTTCTTTTTTCCCCATTTTTGCGCTGCTCCCTTTGAGCCCTCTTCTGTTTTGACTCACTCAATCGAGATTCGTTAATCATTTTACTCCTTTCGCCCGACCGATCGACCCAGCTCGGTCTGCCTTTGTCCGTCGATATTTACGTGGCAATAAATCATTCCAAAGTGTATTCTCGCTACGCGGATGCGGTGCCCACTCAATACACTCCGACGCATGCAAATGTGCGGCCCGGCGCGTGGGTGGCGGCACACAGAAATCCAAACGACCGAAAATGGCCACTAACTGCCGCCGGGACCCGCATTCCGTTGCCCGTTGTTATCCTGCGGTGTGCGTCTGGCCGATGTGACACGAATTTATATGAATTTTGAGGCCAAAACAGAATTTATTCTAAAAATTAATTTCCCCCATGGACCGACCGGGGCACCAGAAAACCAGAAAATAGGCCTAACGGCCTTTTGTGATATGATCAGCGCCCGTGCCATGAACGCCCATCTATTTAGGGATTCCGGAAAGCCTTGCAGTCATCGTCGGGCGACGGGCGTCGCGCAAAGAGGGTCATTCCGACTGTCACCTCAATTATTTATTAGACTCGCATAATCGAGCAGTTTTGAGATTTCTCGTTCGTTTCGTTTCGCTTTTTCATTTCTTTGCGTCGACAAAGAAGCACACGCGGTATTTAATGGCTTCGAAAAATTTGCATAATCATTTGAAAATGGAACTCAAAGCACATTTGTGGGGTGACGCGCCGAAACCCCTTTTGACCGAGGCGCTGCGCACTGGAATGCATAATTATCCACGAGCTATAAATGTCAAATGTGAGAGATTTATTCAAATCAATATTCAATGCGGCACTGGGTCGCGACAGGACCTGAAAAACTGGTGGTAATTTTTCTTTCAATCAATTAGCAGCTTGTCCGCTGGAAATTGTCCTTAACCACGGTGAGTGCCGACGGGGCGCCATGGCCGGAGGGTAGTTCTGTGATGTCAAACAGGTTAACAATGTGGGTACTGGACGAATGTGGGCGAGTGTTAATTTCGTGCTGGAGGCTTTCATTGTGATTAAAGAACAGACAAAATGTGCTGCGTGGTGTGTCAAGTCGAGCACTGGAGGTCCATGGATCAGTTAGGCATACAATAACTTTCACTTTTCGGTCACCATCACCTCAAAGACCGCAAGCAGTTTTGTTAACACGCGTCAAAGGATGACAGGAGGCGTCTGGATATCTCCTTGATTTAAGCCACATGTTCACAAATTACACATGTTTCACATTGGGCGAATTGATGGCAAGTCGTCTGTCCTTTGCAGATGATTTGGTTATTCTCACATCGTTTTAGACGGAACTGCAGCTCACACTCGATAGGTTTACGAACGTATGTGCTGATGCTGGGATGAAGGTCAACGTGGACAAATCAGAGGTTTTGATAATTTAAAAAACGCCAGTGCAATGCGCTCTGCAAGTAAGTAGAGTCCCATTGAAGCAGATGGAGAACTTCAAGTATTTCAGGGTCTTTTTCACGAGTGTTGGGAAGAGTAATGCTGAGCTTACCTATGGGACAGTCCCAGTTGGGTACATATTGAAACAGCTTGGAAGATGAGTAGTCTGAAAGGCCGAACTTGGTGTCAAAGCTAAGATAGCAGTTTTCAATTCAGTATTCTGCGTGCTGTTGTGTCCGAATGGAAAGAGCTATGCTTCGATGGTTCGGACATGTGGCACGAATATTTCCATTACCATTTCTTCAATGGCGTGTCTCAAATGCGACTCCAGTAGGCTCCAAGGCTACCCCTTGGCAGACTCAGGACAAGTTCGACCAAGCCCAAGAATTCGCTTGGTTGCGCTTGCGGCATAAATCCCGATGAGTTACAGTCGATGATGTAGAGTCAATTGGGCTGGAAACCCCAACTCCTTTAGTGGATTATGAAAGTCGGAAAATGAGGATTTATTACACATTTATAGATTAATTCGAATAATAGGTTTAAAATGGTTTTTTATTTTCAAGCTTTAAATAAAATCCATTAAACTAAGTCCAATAGTGGAAAATGCGTTATGGCTTGGAAGAGCAATGTGTGACAATAATATTTCTTGTATATGACCCAGTCTATGCCCAAGCATGGATCACTATTTTCAGCATTGTGACCGGGATGTGCAAATTTGCAAGACTAATTTCGTTCTCGTAGATCGTAGCCGAAATTGGTCTATTCGGTCGCAAACCATCCAATAACGCGCACTGACACTGATTTGGAATCGACGACAAAAAAAAAAAATGAATTTTATTGTTTAAGTGAGGTTAGTGTGATGTCAGCAAGTCAAATTATCAAACTTGGCAGTCCCGAGTTGGCATAGAACTGCAGGCCCCCTCCACTCGTGAGAAAACAGTAGCAGCACAGCACGAGTGGTTGATGAGAAGATAGTCCTTAGTCCAAATCATTATCCAACAGAGACCCGAATCTGGGACCCGAATCTGAGGCACTAACTGAATCAGAGGGTCGGTGATGAGAACCATATGCTGCTCGAAGTGAACAAGAATAAATTCTCGCAGAAAGCTCTGTTTTGAAGATTGTGGAAGCGCTTCCTGTCTTTAAAGTTAAGTTACTGCACACAAGTGTGTGATGGGCATCATCGAAAGTTGTTATCTCACGAGGTTAAATCGCACGATCACTGGGGCCTGTTCGAACAACCTCGACTTGAGATGATCATACCCTCAAGAAGTAAGTGGTTAGGGTGTTGGCTCCACAATACGGTTCCAACTGATGTACATTGGACATCAGTGTGCATGTTGGTGCTGATGGGATGTGGTTGTAGTGTGAAAGCTGACTTAACCTTGATGACGACTGCTCTCGCTGCTCTAGTGGGGCAGAGGTTTGTAATGAACCAGAGAGGAGCTATTTTTCAAGACAGCTACACGTGAGCCTTGGTTAAATTCAGAACGAGTTTCCCCTACTTACTCTGAATATAGCGGATCTAGAGGAGAACAACTCGAAAGAACCCGTAATGCTGGGAGTGAATTACCGTGCATAGGATCGAATGGCATTGAGTTAGTTTGTCTTCTAATAGTGAACTGTAGACACCTGCTCTAATCCGGTTTAAAATTGTTTCTCTTCACTACATATAGGTGGTGATTGTAGAATTGCGGCATCATTGAGTCGGGCATCAGCCAGTACCATAGAACCTACTAAAAACCTAAAGAAATTTCCTTAACGGAAGAGGAAGTCAAGGCAGCATCTGGCTGCGAAGCAGTAGATGTCAGCTTTACTGACCTTGTCATTGACGACAACTCCTGCCCTATTGCCAGTTCAATTCAGATACTCCGTATCGTCTGTGCCCTCCAACCCAACCTTACCTAGCGCTGCTCTGGTAGAGACCATGCAGATCGTTGTTAAATCTCGTTTGATGTTCTACTCATTTAGCAGAAAGTCCTCGTAACACGTTCTGCAGGTAATTCTGCGCTAAGACCATGGTTTTTCTATGTTTACTTACTGGGCAGTGGCGTTGTGGCTATGTGCGTCGACCCCAACCTCAACGTCGTAGGATGGATCTTGTGCGACAAACATCTTTTTTGACGGGCCACCTCTTTCGAGCCACTGACAATGATGAGCGAGTATCGAGTTACTGTAGCGATGTCCGAGGATTGCCTCAGGTGCCTGATTGCCTCGTTGAGATGGCTGATGATGTCTAGAGGCTGTTTTATTAATGGGATGATGGGTACTTCGTCGTAGAGCTTTCGACGGCCCCTTTCGAAGATGAGGCCGGTACATATTCGCAGTATTTTCCTTTCGATAACGTATGTCGTTGGTGTGCATATCGCCAAATTCAGGCCAAAAGAAGTTAGTATTCATCAACCTACAACACTCGCCGTTGACGATGATGGCTTGTTCAACGTCGTTCTCAATGAAATATGTACGAGCTAACCCAGCATCCACATTAAGGATTGACCTCTTCAAGGTGCATTGGGTTTCGTCCTGATCCTACAATTTGGTTTGTTGAAATTTGAATGAATGACAGCCGCAGGCATCGATGGTGAAAGGAACATACTAATCACACTCTTCTCTCCCCCATAAGAACCTCAAAAAATTTCCAAAAATCATCTATACGGACGTCTGCAACAAAGCTACTGCTCCCTTTAAGCGCCCCATGACGTCTGCAGGCATATGAGTGCGACTTTAATCCCTCGCAAAGCTAGTCACTTCATGACTGCACACTTAGTTAAATACGTAACAATATGGACATCCAGGTTCCAAGCGAGGCCAAACCAACATTCCATATTTCCCGCAACCCCATGGTCCCAACATTCGACGGCGATGCTTCCATGTGTACACTGTACACACATGTCCTTCGACAGTGACTGTGTTTATGTTTTTAAAAAAATAAAAAAAAACACACCCATGTCTCAATTTGTCGGCTCGTGAAAGTAAACAAAAGAATAATTCGATCAGGCGAAAAGAAAAACACCCATCCTTCAAATTCCCCGGCAAATTTGCGACTACATTTGCCTCGACCGAAAAAAAAATGTCCTGTATTAACTTTCCAATTGCACTATGGCACAGGCGGGGCAGTGGGGAAGGGTTGATGTGCATAAACATTTTTTTATGAAGTCAAGCGAATCACAAAATGACCATGGCAACGAATAAACCGTAATTGAGATTTCTATTGCAGTCAAACTGTGTGTGGGTGTGTTGCCTGTCAGGCCATGCGGGTGGACATTCGAGAGCAATATTTGCCATTCAATCGCAATCAACTCGACAAATTATCTATTCCAGTTGGATTTTATTTTTATTTTTGTTTTTATTTTCAAACACATTAGAGCGCCGTTGCCATGGGATGTGTTGAGCAAATGAAAATAGAAAATGTATTGTTTTCCGATCGCTGGATTGTGATGTCGGCTAATTGAAGTCGACCATTAGACTGATAATTTGCGGAACCTTGATCTGAGTGCCATCGATTGGGTTGCTTTATTTTTTCTCCACTCTTGTGTGCATTAAGGGCACTCTAGGGAAGTGATTACGAAATTTAGCGTTTTTTTTTTGTCCTGTTTGGAGCTCAGTGACCCTGGCAGGTCGTGGAAGAGTGGCAAGGAAGGAAGTTGCTCCTGTGGCGGGTGGCTTAAATGTTTAAAATGAGTGGGAATGGGGTCTTTTCAGAAGCAGGACATGTGGAGGATCCACCAGCAATTTGTGAACAAATTATATAACACTGTTCATTTAGACGACTGCAAGGCTAAAAGTGCGACGATAATGGAGGCGGGAAGATGAAGATTAAAGCAACCCACGCATACACAAGCATTATAGATTAGAATGCGAATTAGAAGGCAGAGGGAATGGATCGCCTGATCCTTGATCCCCATTTGAAGAACGCGCAGGAAGCCTGTGCTCTTGATGAAACCTAGAGTGAACTGGCGGCAATTTTGCCCGCTTCAAGATAGTACCCACTTAGGCGCAGGTGACGTTTCCTGAGTAGGCAGTGTCAGAGTTGCACAGTATGTGCTCTGCAGTTTCTTCATCCTCGTTACACGTTCAGCAGGTAATTCCGCTCTAAGACCATGGATTGACTAGGTTTATTTACTGGACAGATGTAGTGGGTATGTGCGTCGACCCCAAAGCCGACGTCGCCGGTTCGATTCCTGCTCTGTGCGACACAAATAATTCTCACGGCCCCACCTCTTTCATGTAACTATCAATGATCAAAGAGTATTTCCTGTCTAGGAAAAGCTGCTCAAACTTGATGGTTCGGAGTCGGCATAAAACAGTAGGTCCATTCCACTCGGGAGAGAACAATAGTACGCACAACACGAGTGATTGCTGAGAAGCTTGGCCCTGGCCTTCTCCGGGCTGTAGCGCCTTCCATATTGTTATTATATTTACTAGACAGTGTCTAGTAAGGAAACATCTGGCTTTACATTTCTGACTTGTTGTGAACCTGAGGAGTTGCCTGAGGAATTGAAATTGTTGGTAAAAATCTTTCTTTCTGTTACCTTCCGTGTGCGTCCAGTAATGATTGGTCATGTCCCTAAGCCAATTGATTAAAAAACTCTTAGGTTTTTTCTATGGTTTGCGCCACTGGATGTGGAATCTTCTTCAAGATACTGATAACTCGTGCTACCAGCATGGACGTTTCACGGAATATTATTCCCCTGTCATGCCTACGTTCTAAGCCACACCTCTGGACTCTTCTACCAGTCTCCCCGGCAGACTACAACTAGTGGCGTCTGGCCAAATATGGTCAAGGACTCCCGCCAATGGGCTCAGCACTGTATAGCTTTCCAAAGGATCAAAATCCAACGTCACAACAAGGCCCCAATATCATACTGCAACCAACCAGGAAAGGGATTTGAACATATCAACATCGATATCGTTGGACCGCTCCCTTCGTGCAGAGGGTATCGCTACATCCTGACATGCATCGACCGTTTTACTCGATGGACAGAAGCTATGCCAATAGAAAGCATTACCGCAGAATCCGTTTCATTCGCATTACGCAGACTTAAGGCAGCTTTAACGTGTCGTTGGGTTGACGTACTACCTTTACTACTTTTGGGTTAACGATCATCTTTCAAGGACGACATTAAATCAACACCTGCCTAGATGGTTTACGGCGACACGCTGCGGTTACCTGGAGAATTTCTGCAGCCCTGATCCAGCCAAACAGTATTAGAAGCCAACTTCGTACAATCCCTTCGTTTGCAGATCCAAAATTAAAGTGCAACACAAGCAGCGCATCACTCTAAGCCATCAACGTTTGTCCAAACAGATTTAGCAACACCTGCAGTTTTAGTACGCAGCCACACAGTTCGAGCACCATTGCAACAACCCGTATCCGATCATCAAGCGAGGTAAAAAATATGTGTCGATGAATGTACGTCAATATTAGCATCGATCGACTCAAGACTGCGTACACTACAGATGTAGCACTAAACGTCCACAGCTCGCCAAGGTCGCCTTGGCAACCAAATACGTATCAAACACGTTCTGGACGAATAGTTCGTCATCGCTTTTCTAAGGAAGAGGTGTAATGTGGCGTATATACATAATTCACATTTAACTTAAATAATTAATTAGCTTACAGTGGCAACACACGTCATCATCCGTTTTAGTCGTGGCTCTTAGCTGTGGTGATGCATATGCTGCTGTATGGTAGTGGTATCATGATTGGTAATGCTGATCCTGTTCTGGCCAATAGGTCTGCTCTTTCGTTTCCTGTCTGACCGCTGTGGCATCCAAATGAGTGGGACTCTGTTTGTGCTGGCCAGCTGGTGTAGCAGTTGTTGGCAGTCCCATCGTAGTTTAGAAGTGACTTCGTAGCTTTTGAGGGCTAGAAGAACAACCGTGCTGTCAGAAAGAATCAAAATGTCTCTGACTTTTCACTCAAGCACAGTTCATTGCGAATATCGAATGTGTATCTCTTTTAAAATTCGAAGTTGTGAATGTCCATATGGGTGTTGGTGTGTCGTATACACCATCTCGAACGCCTTCATCTGTTTTAGAGCCATCTGTGTACCAGATGAAGGACTAGCGGATGAAGGTGAGTCATTTTTTGCTCCCAGATGTGTCGTGAAGGGAGAGTGACCTTATAATTTGGCTGAGTTGTTCACGAGAGACATATGTTTTAATGGTTTCATGTCTGTTCAGTTCGTTAAGAATGTCAGGGTGGATTAGTCTGTGGTTAGGGTCCTTTGAATTTCTAATAGATCATTGCAGAATTCTTGCCATGATTCCCTTTTAGCTCTTCCAATCTCTTAGTGAGTGAGGCTCGCGACTTTGTCAAGTCCCCATTCCGTTTTGCTTGGTTGAGCCAGCTCTTAGTTTGACAAGTTTGCTGTTCCACCATATGGATTTATGGATTAAATTGGTTCCGGACACGCATTAAACACTTAAACCTGCAGCATTGAGATTTTCAGGGTCGATTTCGAGAAGAGGTTCCTCACGACTACGGAACCCGAAACCATTTAGCTATCACTACACAAGAAGAAAACGACGAACAATGCATTTTGATGTAACCTGCAGAAGCTAAACATAATGCACAGGATTAAGCAAAGTTTCGATGTGCATACGTATGGCATTTGCGTGGGACTTGCAGGAATCCTGTTCCAATTCCCCGAAATCGAACCAAAAGGATGTAGGTACTAGCTTAAAGTTTTGTATACAGCCACTACCTTGGGGTGCTGGGGAGGTATCCATCCTTGATACTGTTTGTTCAGCCATTAGCGCAGTAAAAGGAGCAAAGCTACACACCAGATAGTGGCTGCAACTACAGGAATGTGTAATTCGACCTTTTCTGTGGTTCTGGAGGTGTAAGCCAAATGTGGATACCCGAATGACGAGATTTCACTATAAGATCCACTATTATAGATCCATTGCGTAACGATGAGCAGGCATTCAAATGGAAATTCACAGACGAACCTAGACTAGTGATAACTTGCGGGGTTTTCAACAATATTGACTAAAGATGTGGGAAATAAACGGAGTGGGTTCAAAGTGGGAACCAATTAGCAACAAGGTGTGGTTTTTGGATTATAAACTGGGGGCACAACAAAATAAGCATATTCTCAGATAAGAAGACAACAAAGATCGGCACACATCTGTATCACAGATGCCCTCAGATAAGCACGCACTGCGGTCCTCGAAATGTTAACCAGTCTCTTTCTCATGACCATTGATGGGAAGTTTATTGGCACGCATGCATCAATATGATTGACAGACTGTAAGTAATGGGGAACATAAAACACCAAAAAAAGCCTGAGAATAGAGTCGATTAAAGCAAAAGTAAAACCACGAAATTGTCACGAAAATCTACACTAACTGCTCTAAGACGGACGAAGCATAGGCGCAGATGTATAGATACGCCAGTGTGCCTGAGCTATCAATAGTCATGTGGTTGCCGGACTATTGTAGTGCTTTACAAGCAGAAACAGCAGCTATTCAAGCAGCAGCCTTTCTGCTATTAGTGGCTGCGATAGACGGAAGATCTATTGTTATCTACATATGTAGTCAGGCGGCCATAAAAGGCTCCGGCAATACCATCGATTAGCTCCAAGATGGTGAAACTCTGCGGGCTATCGCTAAGGCAGATAGTGGACAGAAGCAACCTTAACCTGTGCTGGGTTGCACGGCACATGCGTATTCAAAGTATGAGGGGTGTGAGTCTACCACTGGCACAAATTCAGGAGACACCTCCGCCCTCAATGAACGCCATAAACAAAACCAACCATACTATGATAGATAGGTTGGCCCGTTGCATGGATAATTAAAATTAGGAGTTGTGAGCAGCCAGTTGTGTCAGCTCTGAGGAGGTGATACATGCTTCCCTCTTCATCTCCGTTTCGGCAGCTTCTGCAGAAGTCTTACTAGGCAGTGCCTAGCGAGATCGGAATGCTTGATCTTTTCGGATTAAAGTGTTCTGCCATCCATTTGGCATTTATTTTCTTTGTACAAAGATTGTTGAGCTGTAACTTAAGAGCAGTTAAAGAGGTACATATGTTGCAAGAGATTCCATCAATCGACAGTCTTGTGCCGTGTCTAGCCTTTCGTCTTCTGAACTTCACCCCGTTGAATATATTTGGCAAGCAAATAGCAACCAAAACGATTAGATGGTGTAGTTGGTTGTTCGTCTCGGATCCCAGTGAAAGCAAAAGTTAATATGCTTTTAACTGGTTTTCAAATCTGGTCCAGTCATCATTGGCCATTGGAATCAAATGAACAAATCTGTTAGTCTCCAAGATCGATTCAGCGTCTTCCAAGAGGAAGTAATGGCCATTAGCGAAGCTCTGTTCTGACAGGTGGAACGTGATATCCGCCTTTGATATCTGTATCCTTATGGATAGCAATTATAAAATCCATAACATCGCTCTTTGTAAACTCCAAAGTAACCATAACCTGTCGCGCATCTCTTAACAAGATATCCAAACAGATTCAAATTCTCCTGTGTTTGGTGCCAGGCCATAGAGACATCAGAGGAAACCGTGAAGCTGATAATCTTCAGCTAAACCTTCTCATCAAACAGAAAGTTAATGTCAGAGAGAAAACAGGGCCAAGTTGCCTAATCTAAAAGCCAATCTGGCCCAACCTTAATCCAAAAAGTTCTGACAGTCTGCTCTCTCAAAAGATCCTAAATTTGTAGGTACTGCAGTAGGCACAATTATGGTAGTAATTACGGGACAATGCCTATTAGGTCTTCACGTTAAAAAGGCTAGGACTATTCTCAAACGATTTTAACTGGAGCTGCCTAGATGAAGAAGGGGAGGAAAATGTACAAGAAATTATCTGTCGGTGCCCTGCTCTCGCCTCGATCAGGAAAACCACATTAGGCTCATTCTTCTTCGATAATTTTAGCGACCTCAGCAAGACAGCAGTTAAACTTGTACTGGACATCGTTGAGAAAACTGCCTGGTTGTCATAGAAAACATCCCAACCCCAACGGCCTGTCCTATTGACCCACGTGACAGTACAATGAGCTTATCGTCGCCCAAGTGCACCGTGAAATGCAACTTATAACCTAACCTAACCTAAAAGTATCACTCTATAAAGCAAGAGAAGGCACAAGCGAAATAATGTAAGTAGGTCAACGAAAGAATCAGGAGAGGAGATCCGACGTTAGTGAAGGTCTAAAAGGAGCAATTTCCCCTAGGAATCTTGTCAGTTACATCTATCTACCTACCTAATAGATTTTTGAAGCTGATTTTCAAAAAGAGCTCTTCCGAATTGCCACACTTACTGATGTGACCCTTACATGCTGATGTCTTCTGATCCATAAATAAGCGATTTGTGACATCCAATTATCCGACAATACAAGATGCTACCGCAAACAATTTAAACACGGGTCCAGCACCCACAAATCAAAGGTGCGGCTTAGGGAAATCATATAACCACTCCAGTCGCATTAAAATAATAATCCCTTTCTTCAACATGCACACTGAGGGGATTCACTCGAGCTACAGACGCACTTGAACTCACTTATCCTAGTGTGCATTGAAGCACACCAGCCAACTGCTCATTACTTAATTAAGGCAGGCACACTGCATTCGCTCTGACACCTTTCAACAAACGCTCCACTGCTGCGTCCTCTCGTTCTCATTAGAAATTGCCACCCACTTTCGTCAAGTTTTGCTCCCTTTTTTTTCATTCTCCTTCTCCCGGTTTATCCATTCATCGCAGCTTGCGATGGATATGTTCATGTGTGCGCTCGTTCAATGTAAATAAACAAATCCGCAAATGCGTGCCTCCCCTCAAATCTCGACGCCGTTCCGCCCCGGCCATCGGCACATTCAGATGTACGAGTAGTAATAGCTTTTGCATTTTGTTTCTTTCATAACTTGTCTGCTCCTGGCAGGAACCGCACGACGGGATACTCTCATCCCGGCTGCGAAGCCATTGAATAGACGGGGCCTTAGATGATTTGCCTTTCCTCGCGGCGATGACGTGACGTCTATTCAGAGCGCTTCAAGGAGGCGAAGCACAGTCTTTTGATGTGGGTGCGCAAAGATTCCTCACAGCGGGTGCAGGGAATGACGGCGCTTGTCGTCTGATCCCGATTCCCTGCGAGGGACCGACTGTACATTTGAGCCGAAGTGAAAGTGACTGGAAACAGCGCTCCTCGGTCACGAGTGACCACGTACGAGTGCTCGCACGTATGTGCCCGCTGGGGAGGAAGTGTGTGTCCTGCTTCAAAGTTTAGCATTGATTAGGTGCCCTTGCCGTGGCATCCATCTGAGCGCAATTCGACCAGCAGTCGGGCAGTGAATGGCCGCACCAGAAGGAGCAGCAGTCCCTGAAGAGCGCATGCCCTCTCTTACGATCCACAAACAAACGAGACGAAACACCGAACTGACCTAGTCTCGTGCTGTGGGGGCCGCTCTGCGGCGAATTCGTGCCCCGTGTGTACTGCGTCAGGGTTCTATTTTTGAGCGCACACTCTCAGCGGACGGAGTCGCTCTCTCTTGTGCGGCGAATTGAATTCGATTAGAATCCACACAACCTGCGCTCCCCATATTCAGTTAACACACCAGGTTCTAGATTCAGTATCTTTGCGACGTTTTCTCATCGATGACGCGACGACGGCACTGCCACGCATCCAGTGATTAGGGCTCCGTTGTCTGTTGCATGTTTTTCCTCGCTCGTGAAAGTAAATTCGAATCCCGGCACTTGTTCGGCGGAAACCAGCGGATATTCCACACTGTTCGCGACCATCGTTTCGGCTTCCGATCGGATGCAGTGCAACCCCCGCCCCCTCCCCCACTCCACGTAATGAAGTGCTGTGTCAGTGGATCTTAGCGCAAACAGCCTCCGGGGTGTTAGGATACTTGCAAAGCGATTTACGACTTCCACTCGAGTTCGATGTCGGGCAGAGGGTGTTCGAAAAATCAATATGCACGATAAAACTCGCAAATCCGAAATAATTTCATAACAACTGTGCTCCTCGCGTCCCTCCCCACCTCAGTCGGGGGCCAACCGCTCGCGGCCTGATGTGCTTGTGCTCAATTTAATTAGTGTTCCGGTGTAGCATCCATTAGATACACTGTCTGCAAGGTACAGCCCGAGCGCGAAACGAAACGAAACAGTGTGTAGTGACGAGGTGATCAAAAACAAAACAACAACTGCAAGAAAAAAAAAGGCAAAAGCGTCGCGTCGTTTTCACTTAAACCGATGTTTGTGACAAGGACGCTGCTGCTGCTGCTGGTGCCGCTTCTGAGGATGACGATGATGAGCGTGCTGGTGACGACAATGTCTGTATAATGCCAGAGGATATGCTACGTCAAAGAGTCCCATACAAAGGATGCATTTCCTCGTCCTCGTCGTCGCACTGAGGTAGTCGTCGCGAAAGCGTTTGTCCGCTCCTGCCGCTCGCTTTAATTAATTGAAAGTGTGAATAATTAAAAAGTGAAAGAATTCTGTGTGTGCATAGCCCAGCGTGTGTTACACTCTGTGTCCTTGTAACCTTGCAATCCGTCATCTCTGCAAGGGCGGTTGGGTATCTGTTTTTTTCCCTTTTCCCATCGTTAGTTCGCGTTTCGAAAGAGTTGTCAGGGATAAAAGTGCTTAGACATCGGGTGTGTGTGTTGGCGCGTGTGTGTGGCGGCCCATGTGTCGTGTGTTATTACTTCTGTGTCGATACTGAAATAGGGAGCAATTGCTTCGAGCCACAGTGAAGACCCTTTATTGTCTGTCTCCTCGCAGTCAGCAGCGCGTTGTAGTGCAATAAATCCGGAATACTTTATGACCGCAAAGCACGTTATAATCGCTTTAATTGCGACATAAATTGGATATCACATGGCATGTCGAATGGGAATATAATCAAATAACCAACAAACCGTGCGCCCGATAAAACAAACAAACAAGCCGACTTCATATGCGCATCTAGGGCTAATTATTATTTCGTATCTAGGACGACGGCAGCTAGCAAGCAACAACTATCACCACCGAGAGCGATAAACATCACATGAGCTGTCATCATGATCGCCGCTATAACGTTGTTCTTCTACATGACAAGTGAGTACACCCCCCCATGTTGTGTGAATAATTTTACATGCGAAATGATTTGATTAAGTCGCCCCCGGCAAGGGTTAACGGGCGCCCGAGCGCTCGACTCCTCAGAAAGTGTGTCTGATTAATCGGATTTCTTCTAGCCGGTCACGCAATGGGTCTGAGGCAATCTCTCGCTCGCTGCTGTGCGTGTGTGTATCGGTCCTTAAAGCCATTAATCAATCGAGATGACGTACTCAAAAAAAGCAGGCGGTCTACCATCGAGTGGCACTCTGCCTCGTCGGCAGGACACAATTTGTATCTGAGGCGATTGTTATTTCTTTTGATTCAGAGGCCTTCGTTTATTGTGTTGTCTGCGTAACTACAGGCAAGTCGATCAATTAATTGGTGACAGGTGAAGGAACTCACAAATAAGAAAATGTGTATTTTTAGACAGTCGTCATTTTTGAGTCACGCCCACTCCGTTCTCGTTTCGGTTGGCTTCCTCCTTTGATGTGGCCATCGCCTGTGCAGGAATCTGCTTCGATTAATCGATTTTTTTTCTCCGACTCTTCGCCTGTCGTCGAACAACTTGGCAGGTGACCGCAGTTGGAGCGAACTGATGCTGGTGCCTTTCAAGGATTAACTTGGAGTCTACCTGAGTGCACTGGGTATCGGTTACGCTGTGCAAGACCCTGTAGACTGGAAATCGCTTTTAGTACCCATTCGACAGAGTGTCTGTTCAATTTTCAGTTTTTTTCTAGAAAAATATGCCGTCACGAGGGCGTCCAGTCTGGTGTCGTTGCCACTTGACAGTTGGTTTGTTGGTGCTGAAGCCGTGGACGTGCATAATTATTTGTGTGTGTCTCCGCATTAGCTTGGAAAATTATGCGATTTCAGTGCACAGACAGTCGGAGAGTATTCAGGCGAAGGGCTTAACAGCAGTGACCTGGCAATTCCAAAGGGAGTGGGTGTAACTTTTTGCTGGGTTCTCCTTGAGACCCCTGGCAACTTGATCCGACTTGTGAGGTTAGTCTTGATGATTTTCTGATTTACTGCTGCTAAATTGTGTTTTGGACATGATTTGTGTAGACGCTAAATAGTAATTGCAATTATGCATCAACGTTTGCCAGCCTCTTTATTCTTCTTTCAGCTTATTATGTCTGGTGAGCCGATTCCTATGAAATTTCGTCACTATGTTGGGCTTGATTGGGAGTCAATCATTGACCATAAGCTCGCAGTGTATTCCCAGCACTACCGTAGAGCATGGGAAGGCTCTTTGATGTCATAATACTCATAGCATGATCTAAGCGATGACAGCCCACTAACCGAACCTAATCTATGGTAGGTATTAGTGGTGGTTCACATGAGAACTTAATTTGCACTGTGCGCCGTTTTGATGAAACCGCTGTTTATGACTAAAGGCTGTTAAGGGCTAGAATTGAGATCTCCCTAAGACCAGCCTGAGGATTGTATGAATGATATTAGTTCTCTATTAGGTCTTTAATATCCCTTGCAGAAATCTTATCAATTGAGTTAAAGAAGGTTCTACCAATCGCTCGCTGACTGGCTTCAGCAACTGACGAGTAGTTGCAAAGAAAATGCGGTAAGGTCTCCTTCTCATCAGTGTTGATGCAACTGCAACAGTGTGACTTTCGTGGGATGCCTATTTTTTGGCAGATTTCCTATCGGCCAATAGGTCCTATTGGACGCATTGTGATGCCCAATGGTCCTACTCAGTGATAGTCGTGGGAGCTTCTAATTATAGATGTTGTGCTTTATCTGTCAGCCATCCAGGCGTCTTAACAAACCTGCAAATAGAGATTGATGGGATATCTGCTATGTATTGGAGAAATCGTCCAGTATTTCCTCTCTTGATATGCAGAGACTGGGGCAATGCCAAAGGTGGTGGGAAGTATGTTTCCCTTGTTCTGGATCGATTACACTCGGGCCAAACTCTTCTGGACGTAGCACATTTCGTAAGTCTGGCACATATGTGGTCAGCAATCTGAAGGAGGTGCTTAGAGATATTTGCCTTGAATACATGTAGAGGTACAAATATTTCCTCTGCAAACAAGCCTTCAGTGGAGGCACCTTGAGTAGCCATTTCATCCGTCTTCTCTCTTCCTAGAATGTCACTGTGACCAGGTACCCAAAAGAGGGATATATTGAGCTAAGCTTCTAATGGTGCTAGCTCGGTGCGGCATTCCTCTATAAGTTTGAAGTGTAATATAAGAGGCAATAGCTTTGATAGCAGCGTGCCTGTCAATGCATATAGCCACCTTTTGTGTTGCCAGGATATGTGGGTGTATTTTGCTCAGAAGACAGGTTTCCCGAATAGCGAAAACCTCCGCTTGAAAAATACTGGAATTATCTGGCAGTCTGTAAGCTTTCGAGATGTAGAGGACATCTGAGACCACACCTGCCCCGACTCCGGTACCCATTTTGCAGTAGTCCGTGACGATGACCCAGTTAATGTCCTTGCACACTTGGCGGCACTGCCATTATGTTCTTTCGGCAAATAGGGTCTCAAAGCCGTTTGAAAATTTAAGTACAGGTGCCGTATAGTCCGTGGGGTGTTGTAAGAAGTGGCTAGGAAAGAGGTCTAAAATATTACTGACTCAGTACTCCTGCACCCAGACTCTCTGAGCCCGATGATATTTTGTGCTAAAATGACTTTGTACACATAAAAGGGTAGAATATGTAGCATCTAGCCTCAATCAACCTTATCTATACTCATGACATTCCAGTCAATTCTCCTACAGTTCGTTACCGGAACGCTGCCTACTTAGGCCAGGATTTCCTTGCGGTTTAAGCTACCTCACTTATTTTAAGGGATTAGTCAAAGGTTGACGTTGTAGATAGGTTAGGTAAGGTGAGTGAATAGACGCTAGACGGGCGGTAAGCCTCTCCTAGTTCCAGTGGTACCCACTGGTGGAATGTAACCTTATTGCCCCTATTCTTCTTTCTTCTTTGGTTGGCGCTACAGTCCGGGGTGGAACCAGCCAGCACGATCTTTCGCCAGCTGCCTCCAACTGCGCACACCAAGTTGGTAGAGGTCCTATTCCACTTGTGTGAGCCATCTCGTGCGAAGACGTCCTCTGTTCCGCTGTCCCAATGGCTCGGTATCGAGGTATCGAAGAGTTTTTTGCTCCTATTACCATCCTGATATCCCGATGAAGGTGAAAAGAGAATTTTAAACGAATATTTGTTATATCCTGGAAGTCTTGGTAGAAATGTTCTCCCAGTGTTCAATGTCCAACTGACAAAGGCTAGCATAGTGACACAGGTAGTGTCCTCTTTTTACTCCATATCGTTGCAGCCTCTGCATGTAGACAAGCAACATAGTTGAGCTTGGTGATTGAGGCACTGGACAAATCTGCACAAATACCTCTACTTCCTCACTCCGTCCATGCCTTCGGCCCGCGGTGTGTCTTGACCCCGTACAATTAAGGGTATTAATTAATAACTACAAAAACATACTGGGTTACATTAGGTAAATGTGATGACTGTGGAACGACGTGGCGAAATGGTTTTAAAGGGACAATGCAGTATGAGGTGCTGTCTGTCGTTATACAAAAAGAAAATACGAGTTGTCTGCTGTCTAGGGATCATGTAATAAAATGCCAACATCTTCAGTCGGATCTTTTATTACCTATCGGCGACTTTTGAAGCAGGAAGTCATTGGTTTGCTTGACGTGTTGTAGTGGATGCCCGTCACCAGCAATTTGCATCTTGATATTCTTTACCACTTGGAGAGCCTTTATAATGATAAGCCTGATCACCGAATGGAATTCTGAAAAAATTCAGAAAGTTTACTCAGGAGGCTTTGATAAGTTGCACCGAATGTACTCCTATTAAGATGACAGAAAGTCACATTTTGATGAGTGCGCTTACATATGTGAGTCCAAACAGATTTCATCCTTCAAACCAAAGTCCAAAGATCGGCCTGTCGAGAAAGGACAAGTCAACAACATCGACGGCAGCACTCGGAGACATTGTCCTTCCTTCCTCCTTTCCCCCTGCAGACTGTCTGATGCACAGAGAGGAGGGTTTTTGAAAGAAAAAACATATGGTCACCGTGCCATGTCAAAAGTTGAACACCAGCGAATACAAGGCAAACATTCCACGAAGTCCCCACCAACCCGGAGAAGAATTTCAAACAATACATTCCTGTTTGATTAACGCCCGGACAAGACAATGGGCATGTTTTGTACTTGTCTGATTTCAATTAATTTTGTGATGAAACTTATGGCCTTTCGAACGCATTATTGCCTCCCTCCCACCACAGATAGCCGAACATGAATTGACACCACGTTGACGTAACTTTCTAGACTCAATTTGTGTAACTTTAATTTATGCCTTCTGTAAACACGTTCTTTGGGCAAACGTTACGTGCCAGTACGCAGGCAGTGTACAGAAGGTCGTACGTGCATCAGACAGTCACGACCAAGCGGTTCCCATTCACGAACTTGGACATCCGCGAAGCACTCCATCACCGGAACAGGAATCTGCAAATATTTAATTTTGTGAAATCTTATCTTGACAGTGAAATCTTTAAGAGATTTATGTACTAGTTGGTCAAGGTAAACAAAATGGGAAGTTCTACTTTTTTCGTCATGGATACACACGCTTCTAGTAATTTTGTCGCATTTTTATTTCTGAAACGAAGTATTTTTTAGGATGTTTATTTTTAAAATTGTCCCACTGCGGGTGCAAATAGAATGGTGTTTTCTAATAAGCGCGGGTAAATTGTTTTTTTGAGGTAAGACAGTGGAAGGTGGTGTAGTCGTGTAGAGTGATGGCCATTGGGGTATGCTCCTATTGCCATCCTGATATGAGATTTTAGACGAATAGTTGTTATATTCGCGTCATCTTGGTAAAAATGTTCACCCAGTGTTCAGGGCTGAGGGTGATACAGTGACAGAGATAGTAGTGTAGACGTGTAAGGGGCAACGAGAGAGAAGGGAGGACAGTATGAATCGGGAATTAATTTGATTACTAAAGGGTTTTTCAATAAGGAACTTTATTTTTGAATAAAACGCAAACCATTGAAGGTATTTCTTTATGGGCTGTAAGTGTAATCAAAATATTTATGCATGTAACGCGACTTCGTTTATATGGCCACCGGGGTCACGTTCGCAGCGGTCGATTCGTTGGACCCAATACTCAACGACTCGGCCGACGATTTCGCCTTCAATGTTGGCTCTGAGCTCTACGACCGTCGGCGGCTTGTTGGCTTAAGACAATGATTTACCGTAGCCCCACAGAAAATAGTCAAGCAGCGTTAAGTCGCACGAACGAGGCGGCCAATCGACTAGCCCATTTCTTGAGATAACAATCTCACGCTACTTACTCTTCAATAAGTCGAATTCAACCTGTGCTGTGTGGCAGTTCCTTTGAAAGGCAACAGTCGTCCACGTCCATACCTTCCAGTTCGGGCAATAAACAATCAGTAATCATGGCGCGATAGCGCTGACCATTCACACTAAAGTGGCGAACATTATCGTCGATGAAAACATATGGTCACGCCGGGAACATACCGCACCAAACATAACTTTTTTTGTGGAAGTGGTGATTCATGAAGAACATTTGGATTTTCACCCGACCAATTACACATATTTTGCTTATTGAACCCATTGAGGCAAAAATGAGCTTCGGCACTGAAGCTGACTGAATTGAATATGAAATTCATCATCATGGCTCATCTTCTAGAGAATCCAACCGGAAAAGCTACGTAGTTGTTCACATGGTTCCTCGGCTTCAAGGCTTGAGTTAGCTTAAAGGCCAATTCTTGAGAACGCCATGATTTGAATTGTTTCCTACGGACCTGAATTGCAGCGGTATTTGCGGCACTTCGACCAACCCGCTGCCCCAGTGACACGGCAATATCGCACAACGAATATGTGAACTAAAATGCTTGCGCTATACTTGTCATTGCCTGTCTTCTCCTTGATTGGCTCTTCAGTCCGGGGTGGACCTGGGCCTCAACCAACATGCCTCTCCAGCCAGCACGATCTTTCGCCAGCTGCCTCCAGTTGCGCACACCAAGTTGGTTGAGGTCCTTTTCAACTTGTGTGCGCCATCTAGTGCGAGGACGTCCTCTGTTGCGCTGTCTCAATGGCTCGGTGTCGAAGACTCTTCGGGCCGGAGCTGTGGTGTCCATCCGCTCTACATAACCTAGCCATCAACGCAAACAGGACCAAAGATCGTACGCAGAACTTTTCTCTCAAAACAACCAAGAGCTTCTTCATCCGCTTTCAATAGCGTCCATGTCTCTGCGCCATGGAGCAGGACTGGGATGATCAGAGTTTTATACAAGCTCAATTTGGTGTTTCGAGAGATGGCTCTGTTACTCAATTGCCTCTTGAGCCCAAAGAAACAGCGATTGGCAAGAGTAATTCTGCGCTTGATCTAAAAACTGGTGTTGTTGTCCCTATTTACTCCGGAGCCTAGGTAGACGAAGTCCTTGACTACCTCAAAGTTTCTGCTGCCCAATATGACGCTCTGTCCGAGATGTCGATGTTGTGCGTCCTTCCGTGATGACAGCATGTACTTTGTTTTGCCCTGGTTTACCGCTAGACCTAGATTTGATGGCAAAAAATGTTTATCCGAATCTGTGAATCTTCGACTACGCCTCATCGGGACAACGCAATTGCGGACGTCCACGAAAGCGACGACGTACAAAAGTGGCGAAAGACGTTGGCGAACTTGCCGTTCGAATTGGAGGCAGTTCACGCAGGAACGAGGCGAAGTTTGTTGGTTGACGGCCGAGTTTTCGTAGCGCCATCAAAAGACGAATTCGCGCTGTCGGTGGCATTATAAATTTTTAGCAATGCATCTCATCTTCTCTTGGCTAGAAATGGCCTTACGGACTGGCAATTCCAGCTGCATTGGATAGATGGCCAAGACCACCAAATAAACTCCTGTGCTCCCCAAGGTTATGTTCTGAGGCCGACACTTGTTCTTTTTTTTATAAATGGTCTCCTGTCTACTACTGGCGCTTCTGGTAAAATGGCGAAAAGGGGGAAAAAATAAAGAGAGTTGGAAGCGGTCTATGGGGACTCGTCAGCTCTCTGATAATCGTGGGATGTTGGGTCAACAAATTTAAGCGTGGACGTGGTCTTTTTTTTTTTTATGGGGAGTCTGTTCTCGGCAGATGTGGTTACGTGCGTGACTGATGTAGATGCCTTCCTTATAGTTCTGTATGGGCGTTTGTCAGACGCTTATGAGAACTCCTTCATCCACTCCACTTATTTTCATGGGCATTTATCTTCTCAATATCCCTGCAGACGGGGCCATGACAATCAGCGTTAATCTGAGCGGTTAATCTGAGTAGCAAGCATTGGCTTGGGACACTCTATTACTAATTACATACTCTAGGAACTTTTTCACTGCACCACCTCTTTCGAGTCATTGACAATGCTCAAAGAGTATACCTGTCACCCAAAAGCTTCTAAAACTTGGCCGTTCGGAGTCGGCATAAAACTATAGGACCCTTCCACTCGTGAGGGTGGACACAACACGAGTGGTTGTTGAGAGGCTAGGTCCTGGCCCTCTACGAGCTGTAATAATAATAATATGGGTGGCGCTACAGCTACTTTGATTTTGGGCTGTGTGTACAAAATGGTTGTTTCACATACTAGGATATCTTAGTCATCCCTAAAATGTTTCACACCTAGCTCAGATCCACCTTCTTCTCAATACAAGCCACAAAGACCGCAGGCATCAAGGAGACTTCAATTTACAGCCACTCAACTTCGAACCTTCTTTCAACTCAATGTATACCAACCAACGTGCACCGGCTTGGGATGCATAAAAATAATTAAACAAATTCTCCAAATCTTTTAAATCGACTCAATAAATTGAACAGTCAGCAGTTCGGCTCGTGCATCTGCAAACAAAAAAATAATCAATTCTCACTGGTGACATGACGTTCGCACTGAATTTATTACGAATGCATATTGAAAATCGTTATGAAAAACGAAGCAACAGAAAGGTGTTCTTTCGGCTTTCGGCTGTTGTCGGGTGAATTTAAAATTCAACTGAAAAATTGTCACTAAAACCTGGGAGCAGTTTTAAATTTGAATATCGCACCCCAGCCATTAGGCATTCCGTCCGAAATCTGCGCACAGGAAATGTGATAAATTGCCCATCGTCCCGGACGTGAAATTGGCGGCAGCAAGGATGGGATTAAATCGATGCCAGGTACGAGAAATATTTTATTTCCGCCTCGGAATGTTCGTACATGTTGTTTGTTGTTTTTGGCCCAAGCAGCTTAAGAACTACACTGTTGGGGAGCGAAATTGTCTCATTGAATGATTTAATTTTCTGAAATATTCTTGCGGAAGTATTCCGATTCCGCTCTGTGGGAATTCGCAAATTCAGTTGTATGCACAAATTTGGACAAAAACACAGCTCCCACAGCATAGACGATTTTTCATCTAAATTTCTTGCTTAAGCACGTTAAAGGGATTGACCTAAATACTTGCTGGCAGGGAGAGTGGGAATCGGGTGTGTGTTTTTGTGGACTTTTTTCTGAGAATCTAAAAATGCTTGCCTCTGTCGGAGCCCCGGTTGGGGGCATGAATTGGTGCACACAAGCATCCCCTTCGAATCTTTAAGCTTGCGTTCGGTTAAATTGGGTCAAGTTTGCTGTTGCAAAAAGGGAACTGAAAATATGAACGCTGAACTTGGAGCTCTTGTATTTTCGCGACTGCAAGTGACACCCGGTATGTGCCTTGCTTTAGAGTAAATGGCGATAAACAAAATATACATGTGCCTTAGTAGCCAAGTCCTAGAGAACAGCTTCCATCGACGCTCTCTGCACGGAAACAATAGCAGGAACAAACTATATCCGGAGAAGGAAAGAGCGAGAGGACCTTCGGTGACCCTTTCGAAAAATTCGAAACAGCTGCAGTATAAACAGCTTCGAGTTGAGACTCCAGAATCATAATTTTTTATGACCAATCAGCATTTCTTCTGATCAATGGAAAGTAGTTGTCCCGGGAGACGGAAAGGTTGAGGTTCTACGCGAGTGTCATGACGACAAATTAAGTGGCCACAGGAGCATTGTGTGTAGGGTAGTCTTGTAGCCTCGTGGCTTAGGTACTATTGGCCTTACACGGTAGCGAAGTATGGTCAAAGGCGTCTGGTGTGTCAAAAGTCAATGCCGGACTTGCGGAAACCCGCTGGACTGATGGCTACCAGAAATTCCTTCACTTGGGCGATGGTGCATAGGCATCGAGTTTAATGAGCCACTCTCGCGTTCTACTAGGGGTTGTCGTTTCATTTTAACCGTTGTAGACTTATTATCCAAATTTCTGATGTTCCTCCCAGTGAGAAGAACTACGGCCACTGCCACTTAGATAAATACCATCTAAGAGGAACAGGTTTTCCTTGTCTTTGGCGTTCACAAGTGGACTGTGTGTGAGAATTGAATGAAGTTTATGAGTAGGGAACTGTCGGAGTTGGCGGCATCGTAGGTTGTGATGCTCAATCTCACAGCTTTCTTCGATCCTCAGGCCAATACTGCGGGACCTTACAACCAAACTCTGGTAACCAAACTACTATTGCAGAGAAACATCGCACTTGGGATACCCTGTTACCGAAGGTTACCTCCGCTATTCGTACGGCTACGCATAAGGTGATTAGGACCACTCTGAATTTCATCTTTTTTGGCCAGGTGATGCAAGTCAAATTGGACCAACCACCAGTTCCCTCATCAGGACTTAACGTCGCTGGATCCGGCGATGTTAGAGCTTAAACAAAAAGTAAGAAAGAAGTCGTGAGGGATGTGAGGAGTATGATCCTAGCCTATCACTCGGCACTACACTATAAGGTTGGCCAGGCACCCTTCCGTTTTGTATCTCGGGGATGACCCGAAACGACGGTAACAAGTCAAGCGGCAATAAAAAGCATGTAGGCATCAGTGAATTCGTCGAGACTGTGCTAGGTACGGGCATACAATGTAACAAGAAATCCAATACGTTGCTCGGTTTCTAGAAAAACTAGATGACGAGACCCTGGACAAAACCAGGACTCATTAGGTTGGCCTTGCTGTTGGAACAATGCTAGAGCCCTAAAGCCAACTCTGATTAATAAGTGATCAACGTCACAGATCGGTTATAGTCCCAAGGCAGTCTGCATGCTAATAGGTGTCCTTACGATGGACTACTTCCAACACATACAATGCAGGTAGCGCACAATGACCATTGCATAAAGAACTGCAACACCCGCTCAGCGATTGCCCAGCCCTGACAAACAAAAAGGACATAGTTCGCACTAAGGGACTTTTACGTAGAACAGGGTAACTTAAGAGGTGTTGAACTGAAAAGTGTCGGCGATTTCACACCTAATGAAGGTGTTACGGTAGCAAACTTGCAATGCACTGCAAGTTAGTAAAAGTGAGTGACAGTCAATTCGCGGACAGGATACACAATTGCCAACCGGTAGAAGTAACTGCTCATAAAGAAAGGAGACCTGAGCCAATTCTAAGGGTTTCATGAATATACCGTGCAGGATCTTTCCTGCTTTGTATCAGCGCCTGAAGCGAAATCCACTATTGACCAAATATTCACATTACGGCTGCTCTTGCAAAAAGGCCCAGGAGTTTCAAGTCGATACCATCCACCTTATCATTAACTTTAAGGTTGTGTATGACAGTATTTATAGAGACGACCAAGACAATGCTTTGCGTCTAATCTTAGCATCCCTGCAGGATATGTCCCTGTCTCTGCAGAATGGCGATGGAGAATGCTCGTTGCTCCGTCAAGGTCGGTAAAGATTTTACCGATACCTTAAATGTCATTAAGGGATTTAAGCAAGATGACGCACTGTCATGCGATTTCTTTAACAGCATTATCGAGAAGACCGTGGGAAACTCAAATATCAACACCAGAGGCATGATCTTCCACAAATCTCGGCAACTGCTCGTATATGCCGATGACATTGACATCAGCGGAAGAACACAACGGGCTGTCATTGGGGCGTTTAAGAGCATTGAGAACGAAGCGGTCAAGATGGCTCCTGCGCAGGAGAAAGACAATGTATATGCTGTCTACGAAAAAGGTCCACTGACACCGACGTCGTGGACAGAACGTCCTTGTAAACAGCTATAACTGCGAATGAGTGAATGACTTTGTGCATCTAGCCACCGAAGTTAACGTTAAGTTCAATGACACGCTGGCCAAGCGCTGTATTTTGCACTTAGAAGGCGAATGAGAGATAAAGCAGCCTCTCGGAGCACCAAAATATCCCTATATAATACCTTGATAGTCCCAGTCCTGTTATATGGGGCAGAAGTATGAAGTATGAGAACTGCGTCGCTGCGACAGAAATGTCCTTCTAATTATGTGTTTGGAGGAGGAGACTGAACGACGAGCTATACAGCGACATCCATCTGTTTAAATCAAGTTCGAATCTCTCGTCTCAGATGGCTACGTCACGAGCAAATGGACATCAATGCTCCGGCCGGAACGTCTTCGACTGCAACCGCGATGGACAACGCTGTAAAGAAAGACCACGCCTTCGATGGAGGGCGCAGCTGTAAAGGAACCTTAATCAGTTGAACGTGCGTGGCTGGAAGCAACTAGCACAAGACTAGAACAATACTGAGAAATATGTTGGCCATTTCCACCCCGGACTGTGGTGCCAGACAGAGAAGAGGGACGACTGCAGCACCTTTCAGTGTAAACTCGAATTGAGAGACCACAATAGCTCACCATTTTTTCTGCAATGCACTGGAAAGTAGCGCACAATGAATTTTTGCCCAAATAAACCAATATCTTCTCTTTGGTTGTCTAGCTGTGGCAAAGCAGAGGAAAGTTCCCATGAAAGAGCTTCTTCTTCATAGGTCTGGAGGACGTAAGCGCTGTTAAATCGTTGATATTACGACGAGTGTGGTTTTTGTGGTGGCATACCTTTCCTTCGCAATGTGAACATAAGGCCGTCAGGTCACCTAATTTCCTGCATTAGTTCCAGTAAGTAATATTCACAGTCTTGATAACTTAGGCCGTCAGACCCCTCAGCACGAGGTCATGATGAACATCATCCACAAATCACCTGAAAGCTTCACTGCACTTAATTTATAACATAATTTTCGCAATAAATTCCGATATGCGTTCGCAATAAATTCAGTGCGAACGTCACCGTCGAGTATTGATTTTCTTGCTGATGCACCAGCTATACAGCCCACCATTCAATTAACTGAGTAATTTTAAATGATTTCGATGAAAAATTCGGTGAATTTGTATAATTATCGTCAACGTTTTAATGGCTCTCCTGCCTGTGCAATCCATTTGTTATGCATTCCCATAATTAGTTAAACTGTGGCGTGTGCATAAAAATAGAAGGAACGAAAAAAAAACAGGCGGAATGTTTCCTGGGCTGCGGCACAATGTGCTAATTTGATTTATTAGCTTGATTAATGAATCGTTGATTGGAATTACTCCAGTAATTTTAATTACTAGTTCAGATGCTTACACACGCGCGCAAGGACAATGAAAATATGTTGTTAAGGTCTTTAAGTGTAATCAGTTGGATATATTGTACAGTGGGACAAGGAAGTGTGAGAGAAGAATTAAATAAAAACGACTTGGGTTAGGTTATTGTTGTGGGCTGCCAGTGAAATTGTCGGCAAATTGTTAATTCATTGCGATACCCACAGCCGGAATACTACAATCGATCGGAAGCTTCAGTGATAGTGCCATTGATGTGATCCTAACGGCAAATGGTGACTGTACCAGATTTGAAAACCGTATTCACTTTGCTTCCATTACCCTCTAACCAAGGGTATGCACTCAACCAACTGCTCCAATTAGCCGTTAAGGACGACGTAAATTGAATTCCTAACGACGCATCTTCGATGTCACTTTTAATGGAGGACAACCTCAGATCTTTGCAAATTTGGTCGACTATATTACATATATTGCACAGCGTCGGTATATGCAACCAGATAGCCTTGGTAGTTCACACTTTCACCCAATAAACGCGGGAGTTCCACAAGAATGGGCCTCTTGACCCACACTCTTTCTCATAAAATCAAATTCACTCCTCCGCTGGTAAAACTTTAGTTGCTCGCTGGCTATAGATTTAAGGCCAGTCTCTTCACTGGTAGAACTGAGATGACAGTGTTCTTGCCAAAACCCATGAAGTTCTGTTCAATACCGCATAAGCGAAGGCTGTACAGGTATGAAGAAGGAGAAAATAAACCCACTTCTTCCGCTGATACTTCTATGATTTGCTGACGTATATACATGCTTTCGCTTTTCCTGCTGTATAGAGAAAGGGTTTGTAATGCGTATATGGTAGATAAGGCGTCTGTGACAAACCCTGCGGACAAACTCAACCATTTGTGTACTTAGTCTTAGTCTTACCACTGGCCTCGTGTGTTTCGTCCAACCGAGGAACGGATATTACTCCGAGATCGGGATACAATGTATGATTCACAGTGGCTATACACACGCTATAAACAGAGATCTCGTGGCATACCCGGGAGGACACTTGTTGCCTGAGCATAAATCTTGAAGAGTTAGACCGAAGGCGGAGGATCCAGTCACCTGGACATTCTATTGCGTGCTTTACCCCAGCGAACGCATAAGTGGATCATGCGAGTCTGAAAATGATGATAATGATGAAAGGTTTTCACGATGACAAATCATAACCCATCAATAGGTACGTGCACATTATAAAACCCGGTTGAACGACATGTCGAGAGACCTGGTAATAGAGACCAATTTGTTCTAGGTCGTACAAATGTGAACGCTCCGTACGACGGCCGTATATAATTTCAAATTGTTGCTACTTTTTCCCTCGGCCGTACATCTGGTTGTACAACTACGACCGCAGAAGAAATTTTCATTCTGTTTAGGATTTCAACGAGTGAGCATCAGCGAATGGATGGAAATGATATGGTTTCTGGGTAGAGTTTAGGATAATTTGTTTAATAAGGGGATCGTCTTCTTCTTTGATTGGCGCTACAGTCCGGGGTGGACCTGGACTGCCTCCAGTTGCGTACACCAAGTTGGTTGAGGTCCTTTTCCACTTGTGTGCGCCATCTAGTGCGAGGACGTCCTCTGTTGCGCTGTCCCAATGGCTCGGTGTCGAAGATTCTTCGGGCCAGAGCTGCGGTGTGCATGCGCTCTACATGATCTAGCCATCTTAAGCGTTGGATCCGAAGACGCTTAACTAGGTGCATGCCGCTGTACAACGCGTATAGTTCGTGGTTGAACCTTCTCCTCCAAACGCCATCAACGCAAACAGGACCAAAGATCGTACGCAGAACTTTTCCCTCAAAGCAACCAAGAGCTTCTTCTTCCGCTTTCAAAAGCGTCCATGTCTCTGCGCCATAGAGCAGGACTGGGATGATCAGGGTTTTATACAAGGTCAATTTGGTGTTTCGAGAGATGGCTCTGTTACTCAATTGCCTCTCGAGCTAAAGAAACAGCGATTGGCAAGAGTAATTCTGCGCTTGATCTCGGTACTAATTAGGGCATCACCAAAGCAAGAAGAAGAACTAACGAAACTACCCTCATGAATGAATTTCGTAAAGCGCGTAGTACAGATGAACGCAAAGCATTTCTTGGTCGTTCGACATGTCGTTCAACCGAGTTTTATAAATGTGAACGTATCTAATGGCACATTGTGCCAATGTCTCGATCTAAGTATTCCCCGCTGAACACAGCACTGTCGTTATCAACATTTCAATGACCAACGCCGTAGTCAATCGGCCTACTCCTACGTTCCACAGACAGTCCTCGGCATTTTATTCTACTTTCAGCGCTTGCTTCATTTTCAGCCATTACATATGCTTGGAGTATGACTAATCTCAGAAATCCAGACTGCTTGGTCTAATTAAGTCCCCGCTCAGTCGAAATTAACATATTAAAAAAAAATCCTCACCACCCCAAAAATTATGATTTCCACTAACGTGGCGGTAGAAGGATATTCAAAGCCGTAAATATTTTAATGACACAATAAAGGTTACTCCGATGGCGTTGGTCCTTCCTGCTTGACCCACGGCCAAACTGGGCCAACACCATAACTTTGATATGTATACGCTCTTAAATGTAATGGTCGATGCATCGTTAGATTGATGCCTCACATCGGGCTCATTTTAATCGTGTCCACCAGTTTGAGTCGTAAAATTTCGGAAATGAGCAATAAAACGAAGGACAGAAGTTGCAAAATACACATTTCTTGGCAAACTTTTGCGCCTAGCTTTGGAAATGGATATAATTGTTGCTTTGAGAGCAAATGAAACGTGCAGACCTTTGCCTTCATTTATTTTTTTTCGTTGAACTTCATTGTTTTATTGGGTTCGTTTAGACTGTAAGTGGTCATTGACCAAAAGTCGAGGTGTATAAAATGAAACGTTAAACTTATGCCTGTTGAACACGAAACCACGTAATCGACGTGACGTCATCCGCGAAGGTGGGAAGGAACAAATTGCCCAGCAATTAAATCGTGCGTTTTATTACCTTTTCTTTGACTTTGGTGCTCTGTGAGGACTTTGACCGGTCTCGTTGCCCTTTTTGTCTCAACCTTGAGTGACAGTCATAAATGGAAGTGAGGAGACCTACGTCAGCTTAATCAAACGTGCGATTGTGACTATAAAAACCACTTCGTTCAGTTTCGTTAAGTTTTGTTAAGTCTTGTTTACTTATGCTTGATTATGTGGGAGCGTAAACAATCTCCCTCCAAGCAAAAACCACTTCGTTCAGTTTCGTTGAGTTTCGTCAAGTTTCGTTAAGTCTCGTTTACTTATGCTCGATTACGTGGGAGCATAAACAATCTCCCTTCAAGCATGGACATAAAAATTAGCGCCAAATTATGAGCAAGTTCAGAGATATTAGTTTTACTTAAGTCACTTCTGGGTGAACTTTTCTGGTTCTGTAGACAAATCAATCTAGATTGAGCGAATGGATGTGGTGACTGTTTGCAACTCCACGGAAATAAAGGTTCGTTGGCAACAGTGAAGTTGTGCGCAGATTAGTTCATCCTTACTACAGTGCTACAGTGCACGATTAGACCAGCGTTGAAGTACGACCTAAAAATGAAAGGGACCCTCACTTACATAAGCTGCATTGACTTTTATAGGGGGAAGGCTAACTACATGAAGATGCTTAAAAATTGTGGTCCAGATCAAACAGACTATGCAAAACTTGTGGAGTAGGAGGGCACCTGGTTGCCCTTGTTATATCCTCGCGATTGTCTGCAAATGTTCCAATGTAAAGTTTGTGCCAAACTTGCGAATTTGATTGACGAAAAGGGTTGCTGACTAAAGTCCACGCTTGAACGTGCAACACCCTTCAAACTTCCCAAACTGATTTAAATTCATTTCCGATTGAAGACAGTTTGCGGAAGCCGTCCCAGTGTGACACAGTCGTGCAATGATGAGAATACCAATTTGCGCTCGTGTCACGCAGGCTTCTTCCCCGGCCGGGTGGGAACAACAAAAAGAACCATGAACCCTGTCACCCCGTCGGCGGGAAATTCACATCCATCTGCCAGTCAATTTAAGCCTTCCGCCTCTTGCCGTCAGATTGAGCGGAACAGGCGACCCGCAATGCCACAGATTCTGTTGACATTCTGCCGCTTGTCTATCACCGACGGCCCCTGTGACTATTCGGGCCAACGAGCGACGTTCTGTTTGTTGATTCAATTCAGGTACAGTGACTTTCGATCCATAGCAGCAGATTGCTCAGGCCGCCTTCCACCTCTCGCTGGCTGAGGCTGAGCACCGGTCGGATACAATTATTATTGTTGTTTATGGCTTCACCTCTCCGACGTGTGCACGGTGTACTGCCGCCCCCCCTGAGACACGCCCGTCCACAAGGCGCTCCTCTGTGGGCGCTCGTGCCGGATTGCGTCCGTGTGTGCGCACTTGAGAGATTTATTCCCCCGCATTAAGTGATAAAGGACGCGCGCTGGCGGTCTTGTCATTCCTGGGAATGTATCTTTTGTTGTTTAGTGGTTGATTCATTTTGAATTGCTGCTAATTGCTTTTTGAAACATTGCGGATACCACACTTTCGGTTCAGCTACTGCTCGCCATCCCCTTCTGTGCGGCCGGTGGCATGCGGGCGCTCCTCATGCGGCTGCGGTTGGAATGCTCCAAAATATAAATCATATCGTCCCCTCCCCGCGGTCCCTGCTGGTGACATGCCGCTCTGAACTTGAGGAAATCCATTCCGTGGTTTGTTTTAATTTAAAATAGAATAATTCCAAGACGTTAACTTTTGAGCAGTGGCAATTTTTAAGCATGCCGTGTGCAGTTTGTTCGACGCCGCGTAGGGGAGGACCTGCCAACAAATATGACACATTAATACCACGGTTTCATTTGCATACATTTCGGGAGACTTCCACGAAAATATCACGTGGCAGCGGTGGCGGGTGTGTGCGGTGCGTTGTGTGCTTAGGCCCCTCAGTCTTGGCTGCTTTTTTCTCCCGTTTGCTTGTGTAAATCCCTTGGGATGGCGGATGTCAAAGTTTGGTTTGCGGCTGACGAATGACACCTCGACGGTGTCGCATTGTGATTTTTATTTATTTTTTTATATTTTTTATTCGCTTCGTCTGACTTTATGTTGAATTTTATTTGTGTTTCTGACTCGATTAAGTCCAGATGGGCGTGTGTGCTCTGTGTGCACACGGAGGACGGCCTTGTTGGCAATTCCAGATTTTTTTTGTTCATTCACCCACTCCCTGTCGAAAGGCAATTTATTTCAATTTTCGTAGGTGGCGCTTGAGGTTTTATCGTCAATAAAATGTTTCATTTCATCTTGTGCTGGGCCACCCTCGGCTGGGGGAGAGAGAGTTCGATGCCTTTTTTTGCGGTTGGGTTT